>JALDQB020000078.1:0-215302 GCA_024416835.2 Perccottus glenii
TGCTGAAACCTGCTTGAGAGTCAAATGATGCAGTTAGGTTAATGAAGTTAGCAGCCTGTGGCTTTTCAAGGTGGATGTTGAAGTCTCCTAATACCACCAGAGGGTACCATCCTCAGGAAGGATGAAAGAAGCGCATCCAACTCCTCCAAGAAATGTCCAAGCTGACCTCGGGGCCGATAGATAACTACAAAATGACTTTTAACAGGGTGGGTAATGGTAACAGCATGGAACTCGAAGGAGCTGTTGTCACACAAGGGTGATAGCTGTTTGAACTTCCAGTCAGTAGGAATAAGTAGTCCGGTCCCTCCGCCCCTTCCAGTGAGGCGAGGACTGTGGGAGAAAGTGTGATTATGGGAGAGGGCGGCGGGAGTGGCAGAGTCCTCTGGTTTGATCCATGTTTCTGTAAGTGCTACAACTGAAAGACCAGAATGTTGAACAAAAGCTGTAATGAAATCAGCTTTGTTCACAGCAGACTGGCAGTTCCACAAGCCTATTGGGAAAGTAGAAGGGGCAGTTATTGACAGTGATACAACATGCAGATTATTATGGTTGCGTCGCCTTTTGCGTGAAACAGATGATAATTTCCGTGGTGAAATGACAGTAGTAATTTGGAAACACATTTAAGAGCCGAAGAGGAAAAATATACAAGAATATGATATGATATCGCCAGATTGCGAGAAAGTATTCGAGGGTGAAGAGAGGGGCGGAGCTGTCAACTGATCACCACCTGGTGGTGAGTTGGATCCGATGGCAGGTGAGAAAGCTGGACAGACTCGGCAGGCCCAAACGTACTGTGAGGGTCTGTTGGGAACATTTGGCAGAACCCCCTGTCAGAAAGACCTTTAACTCCCACCTCCGGCAGAGCTTGACCAGATCCCGAGGAGGTTGGAGACATTGAGTCAGTGGACCATGTTCTCCACCTCCATTTTCGATGACGGCCACTCGAAGCTGTGGCCGTAAAGTCTCCGGTGCCTGTCGTGGCGGCAACCCCCGAACCCGGTGGTGGACACCGGAAGTAAGGGATGACGTCAAGCTGAAGAAGGAGACCTACAGAGCCTGGTTGGCCCGTGGGACTCCAGATCTCTCAAAGTAGGCATAGATCAAAAGGGGATCTGGCAAAGCAAATAACTGGGTGACTAAGGAGTCTCCTATTGTGGGTTGTGGGGTTTATGTAATACGCAATGTACTGTAGCTGAATATCAATTAAAATTTGCGTTTTGTGGGTGACTTAATGGGTGCAGTTGCTCGGTGGGTAGAGCGTCCGTCCTTCGATATGCGGGTGGGTGGTTCAATCCTTGCTCAAAACATCCCAAAGCATCGTAAAAACCACTGTTCTGTATTACTGTTAGATAGCTTAATGTATGTAAAGCGCTAAATAAAAAATATTATTATTTTATGTGGCGAGTCACCACTGGTCTGACAACAGATCACCCCCCACTATATAGTGTTTTCTGCACTAAACTCTGCGGCTGTATCTTTTAATGGGACCAGGATGACATCTCCGCTTAAAGTGTAACTAAACCCCTGGTCAGAGCCGAACTCCGCCCACTGGCAATATTTGAAAAATGATGGAAAAGTGGGCAGAACCCAGCGGAGACAGAGGGGAGAAACCGAGGGCGGGGCTGAGCCGGTGGCGGGACCTGAAACCCAACAGAACTGCAGTAACCAACGTTCAACTTGAAGGCAAGGCAAGGCAATTTTATTTATTTTCACAAAGTTAACACCAGACTTCATGCTCTTGAAGAGCACCTACTGCAGTGACAATCTCCTGCCTTAGGTCATCTGGCACTATGTGGTGGTCATGATGTTTGCCCGTTCTAGAAGAGGCAAGGTCAAGGCTTCTACCTCCTGTAACCAAGGAAGATGCAGATGGCCCCGGGTCATCAGCACATCCTACTGAGCAGGGCTATCCTTCTCTTCCACTTGTTCAATGTGAGTGAGCATGGCATGTTTCCCACTAACATCTCTCACAACAATAGCTCTTTAGATGAACATCTCAGTTACATTTTAGAAGTGTGCTCTAAAACTGGTAACAAAACGATAACTCGCCAACATTTGTGCTTTGTTGTCATTTTGATGTTGTGTTCCGAAAGAGGTGCACAGTGTTGGAGCAGTTGTCCCACAACTGAAAGGTCGGTGGTTTGATTCCTGCTCTCCCCACAGTTCATGCTGTTGTGTCCTCCGACAAGCAGGGCTAGTGGCGCAATGGATAACGCGTCTGACTACGAATCAGAAGATTCTAGGTTCGACTCCTGGCTAGCTCGTAGTGTGTTTTGATGGGCTACGTCAAGGTATCACTCATATGTACTTCTCACATTCTGTGAATGCGATTACTTCAGATGGACGGCAGATCCCCACAATTAATGAAGAGAAGTCGAAAGCAAAGCTATCTGTACTAGGTTATCAAGGTGAAGATGTTCGGTCTCTTATACCAAGACACTCTTTCAATTCTTATGGGGAAAGGTTAGGTGGAAAGAGTGAGGGCACTTATTTACTGTCATGAACACTGAGGCAGGTAGGTTATATATCTACATATATCTACTTATATCTGATCACACACCAAAATAAACCTCTGTAATCTAAACAATGCTTGTTTTCCATTTTTATTTCATCGGCTATTACAGCTTACGCGCCAGCAGGATAACTTTCAGCATAACCACCAACCACCTAGAGATATGGTTCCAACAAAAGTCTGCTCTTTATCCTGAAATAAACAAGTTTCTAATACTTTCTCGCAATCTGCCGATATCATAAAGGACCCGTCAACAAATTATTGTTATACATTTGGATGATATTTTGCCGGAGAAGTGCAGGCCGAGCTCAAGTGGAAAAAGGATAAGTTACATTTATCACTGGGTATATTGCGTGACAGTCTAAATGTCTGTATGCGGACGACATGCAGATTTACCTGCCGGTTGTTCCTGCTTGTCCTGACAGACTTGAATTCATCGATAGATAATTAGATGACATCAAATTGTGGCTTTCTCAGAGTTTGAATGAAGAAAAAAAAAAAAAAAGTATGTATTTAGCACGTCCAACCTGCCCAGTGTTTCAGCTCCTTGTCCTGTTGTTTAACCATGTTGTCAAATAATTGGGGGTGAAACTAGGAAGTATTTCAAATGTCATGCAGCTGAATCCAGCCGTATTATTAGGCTGAATATAGAAAGATAACTCCATATATGTACTTGTTTATAAAGTTCCTGTTTTTAGGCTGGATGCAGAAAAACAATTCCTCTGTTTAGTTCATTTGGACTTGAGTGCTGCGTTTGATACAGTGGACAATGAAATCCCCTCACAAAGATTAGAGGAATGGATAGGTATCTCTGGAACTGCACTTAAATGGTTTCAGTCCTATCTTGAAGACAGGAAGTACTTTGTTTCGGTTGGTAACTATGTATCAGACCAAATGGCACTGACATGTGGGGTTCCACAGGGGTCTATCTTGGGACCTCTATTATTCAATCTCTACATGCTTCCTTTAGGCCAGTTAATATGCAGCTGTGACGTATCATACCATAATTATGCTGATGACACTCAGATTTAAATTTCACTCACAGCAGGGGAAAATGGACCAATCCATTCACTGTGTCACTGCATCGAACAGATTGACATGTGGATGGAAAATAATTTTCTCCAACTGAACACAGACAAGACTGAACTAATCATCTGCCAACTTTTCCAGCATTTTTCAAATTTTCCAGTTGGCGGAGTTAGGTTCTAACCAGGGGTTTAGTTACACTTTAAGCGGAGATGTCATCTTGGTCCCACTAAAAGATACAGCCGGAGAGTTAAGTGCAGAAAACACTATATAATGGGGTGTTCTGTTGTCAGACCAGCGGTGACTCACCTCATAAAGTAATAATAATTTTTATATAGCGCTTTTCCACCTTCTGTAGGCACTTAAAGCGCTTAACATATATCAAGCTATCGAACAGTGATACAGAACAGCCTTTTTTATGATGCTTTCGGATGTTTTGAGCTATTCAGTTTCTGTAGTGTAGTGGTCATCATGATTGCCTTACACACAAAAGGCCCCTGGTTCAAGACCAGGCAGAAACAGTTTGTCCCTGTGAATTGCAAATTTTCTCATTATGAGCAATTGATTGGAAGGCTTAATTGCACTAGTAAACAAAGAAGACCAGTTTCTTGCTTCTACATAAAGCGCATTTCAGTAATTAATGCGGTAGCTAAAAAAAAACATGGATAGCTTTCTCCAGGTCAGCGCGACTCAAGAAGAGTTTAGCCTTTGATAGGTGAAGCTGAAAAAAGCCTGACCACAGAATCTATTTAATTTAAGACTGCTGCCTAGTTTCACCCCCAATTATTTGACAACATGGTTAAAGTAGGGGTCAAAACAACAAGATAAGGAGCTGAAACACTGGGACGGTTGGACGTGCTAAATACATACATTATTTTTTTTTCTTCATTCAAACTCTGAGAAAGCCACAATTTGATGTCATCTAATTATCTATCGATGAATTCAAGTCTGTCAGGACAAGCAGGAACAACCGGCGAGTAAATCTGCAGGTCGTCCGCATACAGACATTTAGACTGTCACTCAATATACCCAGTGATACATTAAACTTATTCTTTTTCCACTTGAGCTCGGCCTGCACCAATCCGGCGAAATATCATGCAAATGTATAACAATAATTTGTTGACGCGTCTTTTATAATATCGACAGATTGCGAGAAAGTATTAGAAACTTGTTTATTTGAGGATAAAACGCAGACTTTTGTTGGCACCATATCTCTAGGTGGTTGGTGGTTATGCTGAAAGTTATCCTGCTGGCGCTTAAGCTGTAATAGCCGATGAAATAAAACAAGCATTGTTTAGATCACAGAGGTTTATTTTGGTGTGTGATCAGATATATGTAGATATATAAACTACCTGCCTCAGTTGTCATGACATCAAATAATCGCCCTCACTCTTTACACCTAACCTTCCCCCTAGAGAATTGAAAAAGTGTCTTGGTATAAGAGACGAAACATCTTCACCTTGATAACCTAGTCGAGATATCTTTGCTTTCAACTTCTCTTCATTAATTGTGGGGATCTGCCGTCCATCTGAAGTAATCGCATTCACAGAATGTGAGAATTGCATATGAGTGATACCTCGACGTAGCCCATCAAAACACATTACGAGCTAGCCAGGAGACGCGTTATCCATTGCGCCACTAGCCCTGCTTGCCAACGGACACAACAGCAATCAAACCACCAACCTTTCAGTTGAGGGACAACTGCTCCACCACTGTGCACCTCTTTTACATTTACATTTATTCATTTAGCAGACGCTTTTATCCAAAGCGACTTACATTACATTACCAGTGTTACAGTCACTGGAGACAAGGTGGGTTAAGTGTCTTGCCCAAGGACACAACGACAGTATGAACTGTGGGGAGAGTGGGAATCGAACCGCCTACCTTTCGGTTGAAAGACGACCGCTCTACCCACTGAGCTACTGCCGCCCCAAATTAATCAAATTAAACATGTATCGACACTAAGCAGTCCTGACTACACTCTAGACCCATTAAGGGGGCATCTGGATTTGAACCAGAGACCTCTTGATCTGCAGTCAAATGCTCTACCACTGAGCTATTATTATCTTTTGGAACGCAACATCAAAATGACAACAAAGCACAAATGTTGGCGAGTTATCGTTTTGTTACCTGTTTTAGAGCACACTTCTAAAATGTAACTGAGATGTTCATCTAAGTAAGTAAGTAAGTAAGTAAATTTTATTTATATAGCACCTTTCACAGATATAAATCACAAAGTGCTTTACAAAGTGCAATAAAAGAACAATAAAACTATGAGAATAAAAATTTAAACCACAAAATATTAAACATAAAAACATAAAAAGCCCAATCAACTAAAAGCTTGTTTAAATGAAAGTGTCTTCAGCTGCTTTTTAAAAGAATCCACTCGCAGTGACAGGGGCAGGGCGTTCCAGAGTCTGGGGGCGACTGCTTGGAAAGACCGGTCTCCCCGAGTTTTAAAACGGGTTTTGGGGACCGTTAGAAGGTTTTGACCAGAAGACCGAAGAGCGCGGGAGAAGGAGTAAGGGTAAAGAGTAAAGGTCAGTGACTGTGGGGCCTGTCCATGCAAAGCTCTAAAAGTCAAGACTAAAATTTTAAAATCAATTCTGAATTTGACTGGAAGCCAATGTAATGAAGATAAAACCGGGGAAATGTGAGCCCTTCTGTTGGTTCCAGTTAAAAGCCTGGCTGCAGCATTTTGCACCATTTGTAGCCGACTCAGAGACGATTTGTTAAAACAAGTAAAAAGAGAATTACAATAATCAAGACGAGAAGAAATAAAAGCATGAATAATCATCTCCAAGTCAGCTTTAGACAAAAACACTCTCAATTTAGAAATGTTTCTCAAATGATAAAAACAGCTTTTGACCAACTGTCTAGAATGACTGTCCAGAGACATCGATTGGTCAAACAGAACACCAAGGTTTCTGAGGCTCGACTGGACGGAAGAACCCAGGGAACCAAGGTGTTGTTTGATTTCAGGTATTTTTTGATCTGGTGCAAAGATTCAAGTTTCAGTCTTTTTTGTATTCAGCTGTAGGTAGTGCAAGACAAGCAGTCCAACAAATCAGTAAGTTTATGAAACTCCGAATCTTTAAAAGAGCAGTACAACTGAATGTCATCAGCATAAAAGTGATAAGACACATTTTTAAAACCGTGAATTATTTCACCAAGAGGGCGAATGTACAATAAAAACAAAAGAGGACCTAGCACTGAGCCTTGAGGAACTCCATATGACAGAGGGTCATTTCAGACAGAATATTGTTAATAGAGACACAAAAAGATCTGTCACTCAGGTAAGAGGAAAACCACTTTAAAATTGATCCAGAGAAACCTGTTTCATATTGTAGACGCTTTAACAATACATTATGGTCCAGAGTATCAAAAGCAGACGATAAATCCAGTAGGATCAAGACAGAGTACTGCCCAGAGTCAGCCGCCATCATAATGTCACTTGAAATCTTCAGCAGGGCAGTCTCAGAGCTATTGTTGTGAGAGATGTCGGGGGATGGCTGGTGAACAATGACTAAGGTAATTATTTAAATCACCCCACCTCCACTGAGCACTGTTCACCAGCCATCTCAGTGGAGGATCTTTTGTACATTGACCTTTGTCTGTAACCTGATGTTTTACCTTGAGTCGTTGGCAGGGGTGGGTAGTGTAGCCTTAAATTGTACTCAAGAGTAGTACATCAAAATAATTTTTACTCAAGTAGAAGTAAAAAGGTATTTGGTTAAAACAGTACTCAAGTACTGAGGAACTGTTTGATCATAACCTTATTGTTAATTTTTTTATTTTTCACAACATAAAACTTTTGAATCCAATCTCTTAAGTAGGCCTGTGTTACTCTGAAAACACTTTCTACCGGCTCTTTTGGTACAAGTGTTGGAAATATGACTATGAGAATAAAAACTATAAAATTCAATGTAAGGTTTGTCTGTTTAATTACACTCAGAAAAAGGTACAAGTACAGCGCTGGTACACAACACAAAGTTAACATAAGGTCAGCAAAGAGTTGTGTCTCAGGTCAACTCGATACCCTGAAGGTCATAACCTTTGGCCACACCTCATGCAGGAGTGGGCACTTCCACATTATCAGTTCTTTTCCACTATGTGTCCAGCCAGCGGTGACCAACTGGTTCTAACTGGTTTCAACAGATGAGGTATTTAGTGTCCTAATCTAGGGTGCAGTGTAGCGTGCAAAGTGTGCAAATAACATATAGAAAAGTTAGAAGAGTGCTTTTTAATATAAAACACTAACACCTGTGTGTGAGCGAAATGAGGCCAGGGCTGTTTGTCCTTTTCACTTTCAACACTGGAGACAGTAGCCTCAGAAATGTAGCAAGCTAAGATAAGGCATCAAGTAGTTTACAACTTACCAAACTTGTTTTGTTTTATTTTTATATTGAACCAACTGCATTCTAAGTCAGTGTCAATGTTCAGTTAAGGCAAGGAAAGGCAAGGCAAGGCAATTTTATTTATATAGCACAATTCATACACTGGTAACTCAAAGAGCTTTACAGGAATAAAAGACAATTTACAAGATTTATATTAAGAAACATAAGAAAAATTATAACATTTTAAAAAGAAGAGTGCAGATAAAAGAAAAAAACACTTTAGGTTGTAGTGTAGGCGGAGCTAAAGAGGAAGGTTTTTAACCTCCCCTTGAACATTGTCAAAGTTGAGGCTTGTTTTACTTCATCTGGGAGGCTGTTCCAGGCTGCATGAAACTTTAACGCTGCTTCACCTTATTTAGTTCTAACTCTGGGCACGAGCAGAAGGCCTGTCCCAGATGTTCTCAGAGTCCAAGGAGGTTCATAAGTAACTAGCATGTCAGAGATATATTCTGGTGCTAAACCATTTAGAGACTTGTAAACCAGCAGTGCTGTTTTAAAGTCTATTCTCTGAGCAACAGGAAGCCAGTGCAGAGATTTTAAAACTGGCGTAATGTGGTTGTACTTCCAGGTTTTGGTAAGAACCAGAGCAGCCGCGTTCTGAATAAGCTGCAGCTGTCTTAACCCTCGTTTTGAGAGACCAGTGAGCAGGCCGTTACAGTAATCTAACCTGCTGGAGATAAAAGCATGGATAAGTTCCTCTAAGTCTGGTTGAGACATCATCCCTTTGACTCTGGGAATGTTTTTAAGGTGATAAAATGCAGATGATGTAATTGACTTAATGTGACACAGTGTGTACATGTAGCCTTTTCAATAGCCTGCATAAAAGACTCACCAACACCAACATCTCCAACTGTACTCCATCTGTAATCCCCCCATAGTCCTGACCTTGTCCTGGTCTGGTCACGGTCTGGTCAAATAATCCACCAAACGTCCTTACCATTTTATATTGGTTTTAAAGACTAGTGAATGAATGAATGAGCCACGCAGCTTAAGTCTGTTTCTCACAAATGTAAACAAATGTGCGAAAAGCCGTGTTTAACTCCAGCGGTGGTCATGTGACTGCATGACAACGTCTGATTGGTGAAACACAGTTATGTAGTAATTCTAGAAGAAAATATAAAGCGTAGAATGTTTCAAATAAATGATAAAAAAATTTAAGTAACTTATCAAGCGTAGCCCAATGTAAATGACTAAGTGTAACTTAGTTTAACTTGTTACTACCCACCTCTGGTCGTTGGCCAGTTGTCAGTGAGGTACCTGCATTGTCTTGTCATTAATGGTCCTGTCCAGAACAGCAGTATGACTGTTCCCTGACTAATACATATGAAACTTCCAACAATGCAGTTGTTGACTAAAAACTTAAACTTGGATCATGACAAAGGCACTTTGGCCTTCTACAAAATTGATTAAAGTATGACTCTGATCCACAAAATCCATACCGTGTTCACTCAACCTCTTTATGCAGTGATTTTTCTTGGAAATAAAGGGGAAAGTGCTGAAATCTGTAAACTTCTTTAGATGTGCCTTTTGCCTTTTTTTGTATAGTGACAGTTTAATATTGAATATTCCTCATTCACTGATGTAATTAGTGCACTATTGGGAAAAGCCAATAAAGATCTAAAGGTTGAGTTTTTGGACTGTGTTTTTATTTAGCATCTGGTCAAAAGATCAGCTACAATAATTCAATTGAAAATGTATAATAGAATTAGATATGGAATACCATATAGATATGGAATCAGAGGGATTGCCCATCAGCGGATCAAAAGGTACTTGGAAAATAGAAAACAATATGTATAGGTAAATAATATAAAGTGAACTGGGGAGTACCACAGGTCTCAGTATTTGGACCGAAAGTGTGGTTTGCTTCATTCTTACAAGAGTTAAAACCTGATCATTTATTCTAAATTGTACACTTTTTCCATCGTCTCTCTCATTGATCTAAAAGTAAATTTTACATTCGGTGCCGTGACCCAGATTTGAACCGGGGTTGCTGCGGCCACAACGCAGAGTACTAACCACTATACGATCACGGCCTGATGTTAAATTCTGAAGAGAAAAAAAATAATAGACTGTTAATAAACAGATATTCTATTACATTTGTTTGTGACACAGGAACGTGGAGCTCAAAGAAGAAGAAGAAGAGTTAAAAACAAGATCCAAGAAAAAAGCTGTGTTTGCTATTTTGCAAAACTATTCTATGTAACCATTAGAGGCCCTCATTATTCTTGTAATTCCAACCCACACGGTATTTATTTATTTGGTCGTTTAAATAAAAAAGATTTAAATAAAAAAGAATACAACCCCATCATTAGCTATAAATCGTAGACCAAAAGGATTTAGGCTGAAGTCAAAGACTTATTATGACTAACCCTTTTAACTAGGTGGTATGAAGGCAATAAGAATAACCGGGACACAAATATTGGGTAAGAACGAAAATGATCACTTATAAAGGGAAAAAAATAGAAGAAAATATTACCAAAACATGGGAAAAGGAAAAAAAAAAACAATTATGTATTTTCTGGTACAGTTCTGACAAATGTATGGAGACAGTGAAAACAACACAACCACTGTTTGGGTTAATGTTTTCACAGCAACGCACCCTCCCTTTCTTTACACACTCTCTGGAGCAAGAAAGTGTTTTTTTTTTTCAAGAGCTCCACTCTCATTGGTGGACCCTTTTATGAACCTTTTAATGATGCACTGAACTGATATTTTAAATTATGATACTTAATTAGGAAAACTGTTCAAACTTCTGTCAAGAATGTTTATACAAACATAGTCCACATTTGGGTTTTATTGATTCTATGGAAAACAAAAGGAGGAAATGAATGGGATTAAATATTATTTGAAACAAATATTGTTTCAAGTAATCAGGAAAACTGAAATGAAGACAGTTGAAAATAAATAATAACCAAGAGTTTATTAAGAGGGTATTTTTTAAACAAGGTACAATACCTGACCACTAATTGTTATAATATTTTTTATTATTATATTGTATATATTATTTATAGTGCTGGGTGCTCATAGTTCTCTACAGGTCATGTCAAATCATGTCATGTCCTCCATGCTAGACCAAGCATGGAGTAGACATAACTAGATAGACATGGGTTGCCATGGTACTGCGGCGCCTGGAGCCTCGAAGGAGTGTGTATGGAAGATACCTCCCACTGGCAGCCCCCACTGCAGTGATATAAATTCTCACGTTTTGTTTACTTCTTTAAGCAAAACGCACTATGTACCTTTGATATATGTGTTTGCTTCATCCTTGCAAGAATAAAACCTGGCCTTTCGCTTATAATATAATCTGTCTCCGTGTCTCTCTGGATAATATAAGGATATAGAATTCTTATAACACTAATATATGCTAAAAATATTTTCATTTAGTCTTTATTTAATTTCTTTTACTTGTAGAGCCCAATTCTTTCTGAAATATAGAGGCTTTTTAATCTGGTGAGTGAAAGCATATGTAAATATGTATGTATGATAAAACAGTTAAACCAATATTGGAGGGAACCTTATTGATTGTAAAGGTGTTTATTTGGAAAAACTTGGGGTTAATGAGAAATTAGTAAATAAGAGTAAATAAAAAGTAATTATTAACATTTACGAGTTGCTCTCTGTGTTTTACTCACTATTTGAAGTTATTTTTCTGTTGGATTTATTGATTGGAATGTTTTGGATTATTAATTATTGTGAGTACAAGGAGGACAAAAACAAAAGTCTGTCTTTTTTTACAGAACGGTGCATTTATTATGCTTAAATACAATATTAGTAAAATGTGTACCGCTTGAATAGCAGAGCCTTGACATGATGCAAGTGACTGGTCTTTTTCTAATCAATATAGAGGTCTTGTATAGGTTTTAGGGTGCACGTGGCAGAGTGGTTAGCACTCCTGCGTCGCAGCAAGAAGGTCGTGAGTTCAAAACCCAGCTGACTCAAACATTCTCGGCCGACTCCGTTCTATCTGTGAGGAGTCTGCATGTCCTCCATGTGTTACTGTGGGTTCTCTCCGGGTACTCCGACTTCCTCCCACCATCCAAAGACATGCATGTATAGGTTAGTTGGCAACTCTAAAGTGTCCCTAGTGAATGAATGTGAGAGTGAATGGTTGTCTGTCTATGTCTAAATTTTTTAACCTTTATTTATCCAGGTAAACTGTTTGAGAACCAATTCTCATTTACAAACATGACCTGGCCCCATGTGTGTTTGGGGGGGGGACTATTGTACATGTTTTTGGTGGTAGAAACCGAGTACCCGGAGGAAACCTACGCAGACACAGGGAGAACATGCAAACTCCACACAGAAAGGCCCTGACAAATGTCAGCCCTGTGACTAACAGGCCACTGTCCAGGGTGTACCCCGCCTCAGGCCCAGAGTTGCTGGGATAGGCTCCAGTCACCTGTGACCCCTAGTGGGACTAAGCGGTAGTAAATGAATGAATGAAAGAATTTTTGCAAGTGGATGGATAAAAACATTTTTTTGCCAAAGCCCTTTGTGTTCATGGTAAACTGCATCAAATCTTTGGAATTTGTTTGAATTTTTCTATTAAGATGCACACTTGGATGTACACTTATAACTGTTTATACTTGTTAGTTTTTACCTTTGCACGCTACACTGCACCCTAGATTAGGAAACTATATACCTCATCTGTTGAAACCAGTTAGAACCAGTTGGTCACCCCTGGCTGACCACATAGTAGAAAAGTACTGATACAATGGCATGAAGCACCCACTTCCTGCGTGAGCTGTGGCCAAAGGTTATGACCTTTGTGGTATCGAGTTGATCAGAGACACAACTCGTTGGCTGACCTTTTTAACATCGTGTTGTGAACCAGCGGTGTACTTGTACCTTTTTTTGAGTGGAATTAAACAGACAAACTTTACATTGGTTTTATAATTTTTATTCTCGTAGTCAGTTCCAACACTCGTATTAAAATAGCCGGTTAATAAAATTTTAGATTTTTTATTTTGTAGCATTTTTCCTTTCATCTGTGAGCTGTGTCTGGTAAAAGCTAAACACTCATAAACATCCCTCCTAATGTAAACAAAGGAAGAAAATACAGTCAGACGATATTGGATTACCTATATTTAAATATAAAATAGAAATCCCTCTTTTCCTTCCTTTAGGTTTTTAGCATATGTTTTTGTTTGTGGTTAGTCCCCTGTGTAGTTTGAAAAAAATCATCTTATAGTCATAGTTAATAACACATACATTATCATGTTTTTCAGGTATATCTGATTTAGTTTGCTGTGCAGTGGAACAGCCACATGGACTCACTCTGAGTTGCTGGTAGTTTGGGTCGGCAGACATTATGTATAAACCCACGGCAGATTCAGCGCATTAATCAGCAGTGTTACATCTGTATGATTTGATTGGCTGATACTAACTAATGTCTGTGTTCCACCTGCAGGAGGAATGGGTGTGTCTGATCACGGATACTGATTGGCTGATACCCTTTATAAGGAGGAAGTTGATGCCGGTTGAGAGACTGCTGCTACGCTCCGTGTTTCTGTCTGGGCTCCGTCTCCTGTTGGCTGCTGTCGATGCCAGGGGCAGCTTAGACGTTTCTGCTCCTTGTTTATTTTCTCAGTTAGTTCTTTTAGGTGATGGGCGCGGTGGTCCTGTTTTAACGGTTTGTTATTTTACTTTAAGGGTTAGGATTGGTTAGGCAGGGACAGGGGAGGCCAGTCGGTCTGACGGTCCAATGGCGGGCTGGCTCGGCTTGTTTCCCTCTTTGTTCATTTTGGCCGACATATCACGCCTTTTTGTTCTTCTTTTAATTATTCTGTTATATAGACAGTTTGAGCTTTAGTTGTGTATGGCTTTTTGGTTTGTCCCAAATCCTCTGTTTAATTAATAAATTGTAGTTTTGTGCTGCCTTACACTTTGTGTGTTTGAATTTATGTTAAGTTCCTTGTGGTTTAGCGGGATCGTAACATATATTTGGGGGCTCCAAAGTAGACTATTCTGCCTTGTGAGTTAATTGAGTAATTCAGGTAGGACTTGCAGGTGTGTATTTTGTGTGGGTAGCTTTGTTTGTGTGTTAGCCTTGTGTCTGGTGGCTGGCCTGGTTCTGGGTTTAAACATGGAGTTTAACCTGGATGAATTTGTTTCTGCTCCCACTTTGGAGGTTCTGCATCGGTGTAGAAAAGATGATCTCCTGCTAGTTGCTGAACATTATGAAATTGTGGTCACGAAGCAAGCTAAGAAGGCTACGGTAAAGACTCAAATTTATGATGCTTTGGTAGAGCGTGGGACGTTGACACCGATACAAACTAAACCTAAAGGTCCTAGAATGTCTTCCTCTAGTAGTACGGTGGATGAAGCAGTTAGATTAAAGGAGCTAGAAGTTGAATTGGAGCGTCTTGCTTTAAAGGAAAAGGAGCTCTATTATATTAATATGTTGGAGACAAAGAAATTGGAGCAACAAACACAGATTTGCATGCGCGAATTAGAGCTTGGTGTTGGTCCTCGGTCTCAGTCTGTGGACTTTGACGTAAGTAAAAACATTCGTTTAGTTCCCCCATTTAATGAGAAGGATGTGGATAAGTATTTTATATTGTTTGAACGTGTTGCACGCTCACTTAAATGGCCAAAAGAGATGTGGACATTGCTATTGCAGTGTGTTCTGGTGGGGCGTGCAGGAAACATATGCCTCATTGTCAGCAGAAGATAGTGTTGATTTTGATAAAGTTAAAACTGCTATTCTTCGAGCTTTCCAGCTTGTCCCGGAAGCATACAGGCAAAAGTTTCGTAAATTAAGAAAGCTATCAGATCAGACTTATGTAGAGTTTGTCCGAGAGAAAGAAATACTCTTTGATAGATGGTGCACATCACAAGGCATTACAGACTTTGCGCAGCTTAAACAGTTAATTTTAATGGAAGAATTTAAGAACAGTCTTTCTGAAAGAGTAGCAACATATTTAAACGAAAACAAAGTTGCTGATGTATCTAAAGCCGCTGTTTTGGTTGATGAATATGTCTTAACGCACAAGTCTGTCTTTATGGAACGCCCATTTGGTTTTGGTTTTGAAAAAAATGAGCGACGGGTGAGAAAAAGGGGTTTATGTCCTCTGAGCATGTGACGAACGTTGTGGCTGGGAATGTGGAAACAAAAGCTAATGATGTCACTTGTTTCTATTGTAGAAAGAAGGGTCATATAATCGCTAATTGTCAAATACTGAAGAACAAGGACGTTAAACCAGTAGTTTTGATTAAGACTGTCAGTCAGGATAAGGAGTCGCATTTGCTTGAAGCCTGTGATTACACTGACTTTAAGCCTTTTTTAATGGATGGTTTTGTTTCATTGTCTGGACATGGTAGTAAAATCCCTGTAAAGATATTGAGGACACTGCCGCTCAGTCTTTTATCCTGGAAGGGGTTTTACCGCTGAGTAACAAAACCGCTATTGGTTATAAGGTCCCTGTGCGTGGTTTTAACCTGCAAGACGTTGGTGTTCCTTTGCATAAAATTGCTCTACAGTCAGACCTATGGTCAGGGGATGCCGTCGTTGGGGTGCGGCCGGGTTTCCCAATAAACGGAGTTTCTGTTATAATGGGGAACGATCTGGCAGGAGGTAGAGTGCTGATTACACCAGAGTTAACACCTGTACCTATTGTCAGCCACAGTCCAGATAAACTTGAAAAAAATTATCCGGATGTGTTTACGTCTTGTGCTGTTACACGCGCTGCTTCAAAGCGCCGACTTGAGTTAACTAATGATGATATTGACTTAAGTGACTCATGTTTGAGTGGGGCTTGCTTTAATGGTGTGAAAGCAAAGAGAAAATTACATCAGTTAACTCTGCTATAGACCCTGAACCTGTCACTATGTCACGGCTGGATTTAGTTAAAGAACAAAAGAAAGACAAGTCTTTGTCAACGTTTTTGAACAAATCGTGAGTGATGAAAATATAAAAATGTGTCTAGGGGTTACTTTTGAGGGACCATATTCTCATGCGCAAATGGTTACCACGGCATGTTTCTGCTGGAGATGAGTGGCGGAGTGTGACCCAGATTGTTGTCCTCTGCCCTTCCGAAAACAAATCTTGTCTCTAGCCCATGACAATCCATTTTCTGGTCATTTGGGGGTTAGAAAGACCTATGACCGCATTTTGAGACATTTCTTTTGGCCAGGCTTAAAGAGAGATGTGGCCCGTTATGTCAAATCGTATCATGACCGAGATGACGCGTCCTTGGGGTAGAGGACGCTAAAGATTCTGCAGCGTTGCCCGGTGTTGAGAACAATGAGTCCCGTAGTCCTGCGGGCTTGTCGGGACCTGTCTAGTGCTGAACGCTCCGAGCAGAATTAGTTTAGCGGCTGGTAAACAGGAGCTGTCCGGTACTGAAACTGAAAATGACTCGTGGCGTGGGGCTTTGACTCAGGTAAATTTTTCCAATTTTCCGTCTACTTGCCACTGTATGATAAACTGAAGAGTTTGAGGTGAGCAGTTTTTTTTTCTGCATCCTTCAAACATATTCAGTGTCTTTGGGTGGGGGTGTTACATCTGTATGTAAATGTCTGTGTGTTCTACCGGCTTGAGGAATGGGGCTGTGTCTGGTCTGTCTGGTTCCTGATTGGCTGATACTAACTAATGTCTGTGTTCCACCTGCAGGAGGAATGGGTGTGTCTGATCACGGATACTGATTGGCTGATACCCTTTATAAGGAGGAAGTTGATGCCGGTTGAGAGACTGCTGCTACGCTCCGTGTTTCTGTCTGGGCTCCGTCTCCTGTTGGCTGCTGTCGATGCCAGGGGCAGCTTAGACGTTTCTGCTCCTTGTTTATTTTCTCAGTTAGTTCTTTTAGGTGATGGGCGCGGTGGTCCTGTTTTAACGGTTTGTTATTTTACTTTAAGGGTTAGGATTGGTTAGGCAGGGACAGGGGAGGCCAGTCGGGTACGACGTCCAATGGCGGGCTGGCTCGGCTTGTTTCCTCTTTTGTTCATTTTGGCGACCCATCACCGCTTTTCGTTCTTCTTTAATTATTCTGTTATATAGACAGTTTGAGCTTTAGTTGTGTATGGCTTTTTGGTTTGTCCCAAATCCTCTGTTTAATTAATAAATTGTGGTTTTGTGCTGCCTTACACTTTGTGTGTTTGAATTTATGTTAAGTTCCCTTGTGGTTTAGCGGGGATCGTAACAAGCAGGCTGAGGTGCTCTTTGAGAAAGATCATGTCCTGGAGCCCATTATTGCTGCTCCTATGCCCTACCCTGTTGAATACAAGGACCCAGATCAGGAGGAGCTCCTTGGTGTACAGCAGCGGTTCCCACACTTTTTTTCCTGCGCACCCCCTTCTATGTCCCAACCGGGTTGAGCACGGAAGCCTAGGGCGCGGGCCTGGGTGGAGCCGCCGCGGGTGCAGATCTTGGTGGTAGTAGCAAATATTCAAACGAGAACTTCCCAATCCCCACTTAAAAAAAAAAAAGCGCTACAAAGCTTTGTTTTATGTTTAATCATGCGCAAATAACCAGAACACGCATGACAATAACAACATCAACAAAGTTTCAATATAATGCAACAAAGCTACGCACGAGCTTCCACTTTAAGAGGATGAATGACAGACACAGGCTCAGTAACAGAAAGCACGTTTATTTCCAGCCGCGTAAAGAAACATTGCAGCAAAGACTTATTAAATGACCGTGGAGCTAGCATCATTATCATCAAAACACAACAGTTATGTAAATTAGAACGACAGTACATTTTATTAAATTGCAATGACGTTACAAACGATCCACAACATTAAAGACAATAAGCTCCGAAATAGATAAAATAAATAAAAACGAGGATCAATCTGAAACTTGTGCGAAAATAAAATTAGCCTACACACGAACCACAACATAATTTAGTAACAAAGGCTCAAACATAAAATAAATGAAAAGAGGATAACAGAGGATCCATCTGTTACTTTTAAAGTCCGGCGCAAAAGTCGCTCAACCTGCAGCGAGAGAGAGGGGATGGGGGAGAGACGGGGAGCAGAATGTGTTAGTATTCCCAGTAAGCCGATATGTGTAGCAATAATATCAAATACTTACCCATATTAATGCGACGGGTGGGCTAGCATCTTGGCACAAAGCTCTTCGAGGTTTGGTGCAATGGAAGACAGTTTAAGCCTCAATTCCTTCTCAACAACATCCAGTCTTTGCCGATGTTTAGTTTTAACTGCGGCCATAGCAGAGAAACCAGCCTCGCAGAGATAAGTTGTGGCGAAGGGCATCAAAACTCTCAAGGCTCGCTTTGCCAAGACTGTGTATGATGTCAGTGACTCAGTCCAAAAATCCACAAGTGGCTTTCGTTTGAACTGTAATTGCAGTGCTCCATCAGATGACAGCTCTATCAGCTGCTCCTGCTCGTGAAATGACAGCTGCGGGACGGGCAGGGAAACTTCTTCGCCGTAGAAGAAGACATGTCTTCTTCTTCAAATCAAAAACTAATAAATTATAGTTTTTTATTTAAAATAAAAGCGATTACAAAGGAAATGTTTAATGTTCAAGTTTTTTTACTGTATGGCCATTACATTTTTCCTCTCGCGCACCCCCTGGTGGCAGCTTGCGCACCCAGGGGGTACCACACTTTGGGAATCCCTGGTGTAGAGTATGTGTTAGTCAACCAGTTTCTCTGCAAGGCATTACTATGCCCAACAAGGTAAACTACATAATCAGCCAATTCAAATACATACAAAGTGATCATATTCATAAACATTTAATGCAGATTCTAGCAATGACAATATTATATGATGTTAACTTTTAATGTTAATTTGAAACAAAGAAACCTTGCATTTTATTGGCATAATATTTGTGTGAATTAGTCTACTGTTGTTTTTTGTAACGGCCTGGACATATTGTTGATTAGTACATTACATATTTGCAGTTGAGGAAGAGCAGTCCCGTGAAGAAGAAGAGTCGACTGAACAAAGTGAAGAGGAGCTGCCAGATGAGGGTGTCGATGTATCAGCAGAGTCAGAGGGGGATCCTATCGACAGTGTCAGTGGGAAACATGCCATGCTCACTCACATTGAACAGGTGGAAGAGAAGGATAGCCCTGCTCTGTAGGATGTGCTGATGACCCGGGGCCATCTGCATCTTCCTGAGTTACAGGAGGTAGAAGCCTTCTAGAACGAGCAGACAACAGTGACCACCACCTAGTGCCAGCTGACCTAAGGCAGGAGATTGTCACTGCAGTGGGTGCTCTTCAAGAGCATGAAGTCTGGTGCTAACTTTGTGAAAAGGTACAACTCTCGTGGTTCGTGCCCAGCCACAGGCACTAACCATGCCGCTTCATTGGGTATAAAGTAGTCAGTGCAACACTTGCTTTATACTAATAAATTCACCCTTGCACCAACATCCAGACCAACTAAGCCTTATAAGTCACTGAAGCCTTGTGGGGCTTGCCCCCAATGTGGTGGGCTGCGCAAGAATCACACGCCCTCCAAAGAAAGAGCTGCTGAAAGCAGCCAGAAAATCTTTTGCCTAGCAAATAGGAAATCAGCCACTCCTGGTTTTGAAGGTGTTATGTTTAACCCTTTAGGCGCCAGGGTTTATTTTAAAAAATACAGATTTTTGAGATCCAAATTTCAAAAGGCTGTGGTTTGAAAATGATAAGAGATAGAGTCCTACTCTAAACTAGAAAAATGTCAGGTGTGACCCAAAGTGTATAAGTAAATACATTTTAAGCATCTAATTTGCATATAATTTGCATACCATGACATGATATATTGGCGGTTATGTTATTTACAGTAAATACACACTAATGAACATATTATAATATATTTTTTTTCTTTTTCTGAAATACATTTTTTATAACAGTAATTTGTAAAAGCAACATTACCAAAATAAAGAATAACTACAACTTCTAATATACCCTAACTAGTAAAACGTATGCAAATAGTTCTGAGAAATATACACATGTACTGTATCTGTGTGGTTGCAGTTGCTTTATCTTTTCTTATCCATCCATGTGGCATAGTTAGTAGTTTTTTAGAGTGTGGGACCTCTCATAAAGCACAGCACACAGCCATAACTTTCATTACGATCGCTGCTTTGATTAGCGCATTCTCGCTGACTATGTTTACCCCTCCCTCTCCCTCCTCTACTGGGTAAAGTGTCAGGATGAACAATACGTATTTGTCCCAAACAGCTCTCAATAGAAGCCGCATTATTCCCAAACTCCCTGTCACTACTGCGGCCACGGCGAGTACACGCGCCCCGGCTTCTATCACCTGTGCTAAAGGTAAAGCTGCAGGTGCTACGCGCTCACGGCTTCCCTTCCCAACCTCCCCTTCACTATCGCGGCCAGAGCGACTAGTTTCCTCCCGTTTTTTTCACTGATGTTTGGCAAAATGTGGGAAAAACAGCGTGTGCTTTATGAGAGACACTGAAAAAGGCACGAGCAGTGGCGCCGCTGACCAAGTTACACACGCACTTGTTGCACACACAGATGAGGCGGTGTTTTCTGGTGACACATATAGTTTTTTTTATTTCTGTCACACAGGGTAATATCTGCAAAATAAACAAAGAAAACAGTAAAACATTAATCACATGTTGATCTGGCTGGCAGTGTGACTTCTTCTTTTTCATAAGTGAGACCCTGCGGGCTCACCAATGCCCCTTGGCGTCACCCGCCAGTATATGCAGATATAAGTGATATAGACATCAGTATACTTAATAGATGATAACCAATATTAATAATACCTACATAAAGCTATTTGAATTTATATAACCATATGACTACACCCTCCCCCACTAAAAAAATAAAATGTTTCTTCACATTTTACCATAACTTAAGAACAGTTGCTTCCAAGCTGACCCGTACATTGCTACTAACCAAAAATAAAGGTACGGTTTTTTTCAGTTGGCATTAACTCTGTGCATTCAATTAGTCATTCCCCTGCTTGCCATGGCTTGTTTTCTAGAAAAAAAAAAAGGGGTCAGTCACTATTGTCACATTTTCTAACTATTAAACTTTTCCATCCATCTGATTATTCCTACCAGCAATGATATAAATAGCATATATAAACAATTACATCTGAATTAGATGAGTCTTACCATGTAACCAAACTCCATATATCGCCCACTTATTCACTCAGTATTGTTACCCTTTCTTTTTTTTTTGTTTGTTTACTTTACAGGTCACAGTCTCAAATCACAGGTGTGTATTCTCTCTACGTCTATTTTTGTCTGTAATATTTGATTGTCTTTTTAGTTTACTGTTCTGTTGTTTATTACAATCCACGGCCTCCACAGGTTATGATCACAGGCTGGCTGGAAGTTGATCTCCTTCAGAACAAGATTTCTCCATACCACTGTCGGTTCTCCCAGTTCACTGTAAGTCAACATCTTTGGCTGATGTCTCTGCCTTTGTGGGTAAGTTGATGGCTGTGGCACCTCCGGTTCACTCACAGAATCTCGATCATCATCCTCGGAAACACTGTCCTCCTGTGGAACATTCTCCTCTTCAGCACCAATGATGTCTGGATTCTCCTCTTTTCCAGAATCAGGTAAGTATTCCGGTAAGTCCTCCTGGCTTGAAGAAAAGTTGAAAGCAAAGGAATCTGGACTAGGTTATCAAGGTGAAGATATTTGGTCTCTTATACCAAGGCACTTTTTCAATTCACCTGGTAAGAGAATTGAGCTTATTTCTCTAGAGGAAGGTTTAACCGGAAACTCACTCTAATTGGACCTATGACTTGCAATGACTTCCTTCCTTGTATGATATTTCGTCGGAGAGGTGCAGGCCGAGCTCAAGTGGAAAAAGGATAAGTTACATGTATCACTGGGTATATTGAGTGACAGTCTTAATGTCTGTATGTGGACGACATGCAGATTTACTCGCCGGTTGTTCCTGCTTGTCCTGACAGACTTGAATTCATCGATAGATAATTAGATGACATCAAATTGTGGCTTTCTCAGAGTTTGAATGAAGAAAAAAAAATAATGTATGTATTTAGCACGTCCAACCGTCCCAGGGTTTCAGGTCCTTATCCTGTTGTTTTGACCCCCCACTTTAACCATGTTGTCAGATAATTGGGGGTGAAACTAGGCAGCAGTCTTAAATTAAATAGATTCTGTGGTCAGGACAAGCTTTTTTCAGCGTCACCTATCAAAGGCTAAACTCTTCTTGAGTCGCGCTGACCTGGAGAAAGCTATCCATGCTTTTATTTAGCTATCGCATTAATTACTGAAATGCGCTTTATGTAGAAGCAAGAAACTGGTCTTCTTTGTTTACAGCTTGTGCTATCATACGGTGAGTATCCCCGCCTGTCACGATGGAGACCCCCAACGCAATTTGGTGCTGCTTCCTTTTATAGAAGCTGCGTTCGGCTGTTACCCAAAAGGATGGTGGTTCAAGTCCACCCAGGGACGTGTGTGTGTTAGGAGCCTACAAACATAAATATTCCTCAAGTATCGTGCAAGTATCTGTAAGATAAATTGGTAAAAAAAATAAATAGCCCGGAGTGTCATTGGCTCTCCTTCAGTAGGCCCATTCCTGGTTGTAACATAATTTTCAATCTCGAAGCAGAAAGCGCCACTTATGCACTTTTTTGCTCTTATTTCTCAAGCTAACGGCTAAAACTAGTGCAATTGGGTCTTCCACTCAATTGCTCCTAATGAGAAAATTTGCATTACACAGGGACAAACTGTGTCTGCCTGGTTTCGAACAAGGGACCTTTTGCGTGTGAGGCAATCATGATGACCACTACACTACAGAAATTGAAAATAGGTGAATGTAATATACTGTACTGTAGCTGATTATCAATTAAAAAGCACTTATATGCGGTATACCGAACCGATTGCTGAAGGTTGAGCTGGTCAATGAGGGGAAGAAAAAGTGGGACGTTTTTCCTTCCCTCAACTCCAGAAACTTCCTCATCAAGCCTTACTCCTCCTTCGTCAACGGCAGCTGGGCCGTCTCGAAAGCCTGTCTGGTCTTGTGTGACAATATCTGTGGAAACAGAGACACGCAAGCACTGTCAGAAAGAAGAGAGAGAGAGAGAGAGATAAATGTACTCACGCTGACAAAACAAAGTTTACAAATTTGTGGTAATTTCACCACCACCTACCAGGGCCCGTGTGTGAGGCAAACGTGATGACCACTACACTACAGAAACTGAAGACAACTGATTCTCTTATTACACCAGATTCATGGAGTTCCTGGAGATGTTTAGGTACAGCCTCAAAGTAGGGATAGATTAAAAGGGGATCTGGCAAAGCAAAAAAGAAGACTGAGGAGTCTCGCATTATGGGCCGTGGGGTCAATGTAACTTAGGGGTGATTGGACTATACTGGTTAGTGGGAGAATTCTCGCCTGCCATGCGGGAGGCCCGGGTTCGATTCCCGGCTAATGCAGGTGTACTCTTATGGGAATGATGGGTCCAGTGCCCTGTTTCTTTCCTGGTTAGTCAGGAAAGGAGACCTGAGTCAGTCGCATTGCCTGACTCAGGTTGGCTACAGCTAAAACTGCACAGAATATTCGATTCGCATTTAATTGACTGTAAAGGCTTATAGAGGCAACCGCAGATCGTTCTGCACATCAGCCTTTTGGTGATGCATTTTTGTGTGTTTTTAGCAGTCAATTTTGATTACAATTTTTGTTAATTAAAACACTTATTTTTAAAAATCTGTTTATTATTTTTTAACATTATTACAATAAAACAAGAACACAAAAGAAAATAGGAAAAACTATATATACATATATATATACATACACACATATACACATATACACACACACACAGACATACATATAATAAAAAAAAATTAAACAGATAAATAGAAGAAGAGGGGGACTGTAGCATCATAAAGTTTGAAACATTTCCAGGAGCGGCCACCACTTGCCTCCAAACTTACTCAGATAACCACTCCTGGAGTATCTGATCCTCTCAACTTTCAAAAATGACATGACTTCATGGAGCCACTGAGTGTTGGAAGGGGCTGTTGTTGACTTCCAATGTAAGAGGAGGTGACGTCTGGCAGGCAATTAGGGAGGTAAAAGCAAGAACCTCCAACTGTGCTGATGAATACTGTGTGTATTCCTCAGGAAGGCCCAAGATATATGTGGAGAGACACAGACTGACACTGACAGAACCTTAGACATAGTGTCAAAATAACTGAGCCAATTTGAAAGGGCTGGGCAGGTGAAGAACATGTGGGTAAGATTACAAGGTGATCCAGCACATCTATCACAAACATCCACTGTACTAGGAAACATCTGTGACAGTCTTGTTTTTGAAAAGTGACATCTAAACAGCACTTTAAACTGTATTAGTGTAAGACGGGCACAGATGAAGCTCCTGTGGATCACTCTCAGGGCGGAATCCCACCACTGTTCATCAAAAGTCAGTCCTAGTTCACGCTCCCAAGCCTCCCTTGTTTTAATGGTCGCAAAGCTATTGAATGGTGTTATAAATTTTTGAAATAAGAGATTTCTGGGAGGGATTTAACTGTAAAAGTTCATCCCACTCTTGTTTAGGAGGGAGGTGAGGGAAAGATGAAGACAGGGACTTAGCACAACTTCTCACCTGGAAGTACCTGAATAGATGGGTGGACGGGAGGTTGTATTCACCAGCCAACTCTGTAAAGGAACAGAACACTCCGTCTCTATAGAAATCTTTAAAACATTTTAGTCCTTTATCCTGCCATAATGCAAAGGCAGGATCAGTAAGTGCAGGTTTGAACAAATGATTTTTCTGCAGTGGAGTTAACAAAGAAACCTAACAATATTTAAAGTGTTTCCTAAACTGGAACCATGTCTTAAGAGTGTTGAGAACAAGTGGGTTGCAGGTAAGGCCAGAGGGGCTGATTGTGACTGAATCAGTCAGTAAAGCAAGTAAAGAGGATGATGGACATGACTGTGCTTCCAATTAACACCAGGGCAAATCACTAGACATTGACCAAAATGTAATTCTATTAATATTCACTGCCCAGTAGTAAAGTTGGAAATTTGGTAGAGAGAGACCACCATGAAAAATTTTGGAGTACTTTTTGACCAATCCTTGGTGTCCTGCCATTCCACAAAAAATGAGAAATGGTCTTGTCTATGGACTTGAAAAAGTTTTTTGGTAAAAAATTAGGCAGACATTGAAATAAAAACAAATATTTTGGTAGGACATTCATCTTAATCACATTAATTCTCCCTATTAGAGAGAGCGGGAGAGCACTCCATCTCTGAAAACCTGCCTTTACGTCAGTAAGGAGGGTAGAAAAAATTGCAGAGTAGAGGGACTTAAAGGTCCTGGCTTTATTGACCCCCAAATACCGAAACCCAGAAGGGCTTAGTTTAAAAGGAATGTCGTATTGTGATAGTTGTGTTGCTAATTTATTGACAGGGAAGCATTCACTTTTTGATACGTTAATCCTGTACCCTGAGAACAGGCCAAATCTGCGAAAGAAAGACAGTATAGCGGGACATTAATCTACAGGGTTTGAAATATACATTAATAAGTCATCTGCATATAGTGAAAGTTTGAACTCTGTACACAATCGGAAAATACCTTTAAAGATAGAAGAGGACCTCAGCTAGATAGACAAGGCTCTATTGCGAGAGCATTTAAAAGAGGGGACAGGGGACAACCCTGTCTGCAGCCTCTATTTAAGAAGGAATAATCAGACTTAACATTATTAGTGATTATACTTGCGCATGGTAGTGTGTATAGGAGTCGAATCCATGATATAAACCCTGTGCAAAATCCAAATTTTGTGAAGACTGCAAACAGATAACTCCATTCAACTCTGTCAAACGCCTTTTCTGCATCAATCGATATCACTACCTCTGGTGTTGTTGTAGTTTCTTTAGAATATATTATAAGAATATTATAGAAGAGCTGGCGCCCTAGAAATAATAGTTGGAAGCACCTTTTCCAGACGGTGGGCTAAGGCTTTTGCTAGTATTTTAGTGTCTACATTCATTAAAGATATAGGCCTATAGGATGTACAAAACTCTGGGTCCTTGTCCTTTTTCAAAAGGATACTAATGGAGGCCTGTATCAAAGTAGGGGGAAGAGAGCTCTGCGAAAGTGCCTCAGTGTAAACAGAATGCAGTAATGGGATAAGTTTGGCTGAAAATGCTCTGAAAAACTCAACCGGAAACCCATCCGGACCTGGTGCCTTAATACTCGGCTCACTCTTACTTAAGGCAAAGGAAAGCTCCTGTGTGGTCAAAACTGAGTCTAATTCAGTAACCACCTCTGGGCACATACTGGGGAAATCAAGGTCACCTAAAAAATGATGCATATCTGTTAGATCTGATGCGAGTTCAGAGCTATACAGCGATGTGTAAAAAGATGCAAAAACCGAGTTAACTAAGGCTGGTTCCTCCAGCCGCACACCTGACTCATCCTTAATGCGAGGAATTAAACGGGAAGCCGCTTGTCGACGTTCAGCTTCGGTTGTGACCAGATCGAGCTCCGTTTTTAAAGCAATCCGTCTCTTTAGGAGGTCATCTGACGAAGCTGTTGCCAATTGTTGATCTACAGTGGCTAGATCAGAAGAGATCCTTTGAAAAGTTGATGCACGTAATTTCCCCAACTGTGCAGAATACGAGATGATCTGGCCTCGTAAATGGGCTTTTAAAGATTCCCATAACAGTGCGGCTGAAATTGGTTCTGATTCAGACTGATTAAGAGTGATAAAATCATCGATCACATTTGTAATAAATTCATGGAATTGAATGAAAAGTTGAATGTCTATAGACACTGGAGCATGGTCTGATATAATAATAGGGTGATATGTAACATCGGTTACTTTAGGCATTAAATTTGCATTTATAAAGTAGTAATCTATGCGGGAAAAAGTTTGATGTACATGAGAGTAAAAAGAAGATTGTCTGCCTGTAGGATTACGGAATCTCCAGGGGTCAACACAACCGTTACCACTCATAAAATCGCTTAGAGTTTTAGCCATTAATGATTGAGTAGAGCCTGGTTTAGAACGGTCAATTTGATGATCTATAGCACAGTTCATATCTCCTCCAAAAATCAGACAATGATCATTCAGAGAAGGTAAATTTTCAAACAGCTTATTCATGAAGGTAGGGCTGTCAAAATTTGGAGCGTAAACATTTACCAATCAGGATAGCAACCCCTCTGGCCTTAGAGTTGAAACTAGAATGGAACACTTCAGCAACCCAGAGACATTTCAGTCTGACTTGATCTTTGGTTCTCATATGCGTTTCCTGTAAAAAAAACAAAATCAGGCTTTAATCGTTTCAGATGAGAGAGCACTCTCGACCGCTTAACTGCACCGCCCAAGCCTTTAATATTCCAACTAAGAAATTTCACCGGACGATTCATATTATTGGCCATTTGAGGTAGCTATGAAAAATAGTGAGGTCAGCCACAGTCTCCACCCTGCCCCTCGAGGGTGAAAGGAAAAGGAAAGAGAGAAAGTAAACAGATATGCACAATGTAAAAAAACAAAAAATGAGTGGAACATGAAACAGCAAACACAAACTTGCCATCCATCCCACCCCCCGTAGCACCTACCACTGCCCCATCCCCAAATGATAGGGCACCAGCGCAGACTCCACATGGAGCCAAATTGGAGGAACAGTCCCAACTTCAGGCTTTAGGCCCAACGATAACCTTCTTAGTGCAATAAACTCAAACAGGGCTCCTGCAAAACACTAATATATATCAATTACAGGGCATTTATAAAATACTAATTACAAATATTAAGATAAGGAACACGTGTGAACATATACATTCGCTTCATCAGTTGGTTAATATTAGCCTGGTTCTACCAGACTCTCGTACATTTCATTTGTACAGAGAGTCTGGCCTCGCTCCATTGACAAGCGTTTACTTCCTTGTATGCGGGAACTCTGTTGAAGTTTAAAACTATTGGATCTGCCCAGAGTCACTCAGGATCTGCCATAGCCAATCGCTAACGTGTGGTCGTGACGTATGTCATGCGCCGAAACCGACCGGAAACAACAAGTCCGACTGATCAGAGGATTATGTTTAGAATAAGATGTCTGTCAACGAGAGCTGCAGGTTTTGTTCATTGAATTTAAGAATTCAAGGAACAATTGTAAATTCTAAATGTATATTTGACACTAAGGACAGTAATGTATTCAGTCAACTGTCGAAGCTGGGTCTTATCATTAAGAATACGCCGCTGCGGTCGTTTCGGGTCTGCCGCAAATGCTGTGCATTGATCACCAGGCTACTGCGTGATACAGAAACATTTCAAATGTGGAAGAACGAGGGCAGACGGAGACATGCCAGGGGGGAGATGCCAGTTCCACTGACAAGAGAGACAGAGACCCCACACCCTCTAAAACTCCAAGGGCCGTAAAAAAGTCCAGAAAATCAAGTGAAATGCCATTGAGAAACAGTGTGACCGAGGTAGGGAAACTAAACCAGATGTTGTTTATCTGTAAGTCTCTGTCATGCTGTTTTGTCTTTAGTTATATTGCCTCACATAAGCATCCATGTGATTTTTATCAACAGTAGCTGTTAATTTGTTTGAAAACGTAGCATAAATAGGAGTCTACGACCTCCACCCTCAGTTAACGCTAGCTAGCGTTACTTTTACCAAATGAATATTGCATGACTTATCCGTTTCTGTCTTTAGTGTCGCCATCAGATAACCTGGTCCTAGTAGACTCTCGGAGCCAGGTTATCCGTGAGACACACGCATGTTTATGTCTTATTTATGTTTGCAACGTCTGACGTTGCGGGTCTGTATCGACTTGTTTATGAGTTTGGTTTTAGAGAAAGTCATATAGGAGGGGAGCTAGAGCCTGTAAAGCTAACTGCTGTATAACCTTCCCCCATTCAGCATACCATAGACCTACTCCTATAGATTTATCATGTGAATGTAAGATTTTCTAATTAAATTGTAATGCTTGATTACCCTTTTGTTTTTATTTCAGGTTGTGATCAAGTACAACTTTGAGAAAAAAAACATTGACATGCCAATCTGACATAGCTGGCATTGTTGAGAATTTGGCAAAAAGGGATTTCACTAGAGCTGCCAATCTCATTTCAAAAAACATTCAGGTAATGGACCATTTACAAGCCAGCGTGTTGGATATAGTGGAGGCTGACTGTGTGACCCTGTGTAACCAACATAACCAATTTATGCTGTGGAGATCAAGTGCTCAAGACCTACAATCATTTTCATTTATGGAGTTACATGCTGACCTGAAGCGGCTGACGCCTTTCCTGTTCAGCATTATTTCGAAAATCACTAAAAACTCTCTTCCACACATTTGTACTGCTACATCAATAGCTTTGAGAGGAAGACAACCCCATTTGTCAGCCCCATCATATTATATAAATTCAGTTTTATTGTATGGTGGGGCAAAAAAGGCAGTTTTCCAGCGACTAGCAAAAATGGGCATCTCTACAACACACTGCAATGCAGTTGGCAAACAAAAAGAAATGGCCCAATACTGCATTCTTCCAATGAGGTCCTTAAAAGGGGACTTGGAGTCATTCCTGGATCAGCAAAGCAGAGATGAACAAGACAGGATTATTCAAAGAAGCCTTGAAGAACTGTCCTTATCCGGTGAGTTTGTTTAATATAAACTTTAGTTAAACTTTTGACATATGCATTTTTAATTTCTACTATTATGACTAACTTGATTCATGTTTTCAACACCACAGAGACTGTCCAACCAAGCAAGGAGGGGGATGCTGCTGATGTCTTTACATTCAGTAAACTGTCAGACCAAGACATGGCCGATTTGGGTGTTACTCCATTGCCTGCCTCAGCACTTACAACCTCATCGGCACCTCAAACATATTCACTCATATTTGACAACCTGGACTTTTTCATTCAGACGCATCATCAGTCTACCAGCCAAACCAATAAATCATTACACTGGATCAACCACATGTGTGTCATCAACAGAGTCACATCACTACACCTTGATAAGCTGAAACCAGCAAATTCTTTGATCGAATATGATCTTGGAAATTCACTTCCTGGACCAAACACACAAGCCAGTATGCGTTGGGAATTCGTTGTTTTGGGGAGCCGAATCCTGACAACTTATTTGGAGTCAATATGAAATTAATAATTTTTGTTTTTCACATTTCAAATCACAAATTAAATGCACTTATTATTATGTTTTAACTTCTAACACATAAACATATAATTGTGATATTACACTTTTGTAGTACCCACTTGGACTTCTATTCAAGGATGAAACAAAAACTGCCGACTTGGTGGATGTGCTCCAGCACCTTCAAAAGGAGTAAATATGCAAGATTAATAATTGCTTCGTGTATCCAGGGACAGTTTTCTATACATGTATTAGACTTATACATTGACTTAAAGCATTTGTGAAAATTAAGCTTTTAATTTGGGAATAGTCTAACCCATGTAAAAGAAAATGATCTATTGTGTTTAAAATTGATATTGTAATGTAAATTCTGTCTAGGTATGTGCCAAGATGTCATGATGGGCTTGAGAAGATTTTGATCGGTGGTGACAGGCTCACGGAGGGCAATTGCCGTAAATATCCAGCTGGCATTTGCTGATGGGGAGACAGAGGAGGACCGTCTGGAAGGCCTCGTTTTCAAATTTGAAGACTGGCACGCAATTAGAAATCTCTTAGAGGTCAGTATACTTTAATAATTAACTACATGCACTCTGATACACTATTGTCATTCATACTTTAAATACCGGTTTTCAAGGCTTATAGAATTAATCATGTTTTATAAGGACTGGTTCTTAGATGAATTTTTTTTTTTTAATATTCATTACAGATTTATCACCAGATCTTCTTTAACGAAGCATCTGCCAAAGACCATGGCACAATACTCGCCAACATGAATCTCTTGAGGTACTATTTCACTAAACCAAAAAATATGTGTCTTCATATTAAGGTCATATTTCCAGCCATTACTGTGTATCTTATTATAAAATAAATTTCTCTTTATATGTTTCCCAAGGAGTCCTCCCCTAAATATGATCTTTGGCAACCATGAATTTTGGATATATGAGCTGTGTGAAATTTTCCGGAAAAGGACAGCCACCATGAATTCTGCTGCTTTCCGTTGGTCGTTTAAGGGAAAAATGGGGTTATTAATACTACTAACTAAAACACACCGTTGTGAATTTATGAACTATGAATTTAATCTTTAGAGGATATGTTTCATACACCATTTTAATAAATGCTATATGATTTACAGATGCAGCAATGCCAAAAAAGGCCCACATAGTGCATACAACGCTTACAAACAGTTTGTGCAGATTGACACGACAGCACTTTTCCTAGCGGCAGCAATGGAACATTTCCATTTGGATGATGTCACAGGTTTGTTTGCTACATTCATTTAATAAGGATTACATTAAGGAATCAAACAATATTTTTCTTATCTGCAGATATAATTTTATTGTGTTTTTTGTTTTGCCACAGCCACCCCTGACGGGGTAATACCAGACCACATCCAGCAAGGCTCTGCAGAACAGAAGAGGACCTGGCTCCATGACTCTGTGGCAGAGGTCGTTGACAAGTTTTTGATGTCTACAGACATTTCTGGACTGTCAGCTGACATTACTAAAGCGGCAAGAGCACAACACACTGAGAAGGAGATGCTCCATTGTCGTGAGCCAGGTTGCACCAAAGTGTTCATTTATAGAAAAGCCAGAGAGACCCACGAGAAGAAAGTCCACAGTCTTGTGGTGGCATCTATGCCAGTTGTTGAGCCTGCTTCCTTTGGTTTGATCGACTACAAAAAAGAGCATACTGAGGCCAGGCTTAGCTTTGGATTTCTGCTTTTTGATATGTTGGATGCGGTGAAAGAGGGAGATGGGGAGCGCAGGATAAGGCTGTACAAGGTGGCACTCCTGATTTACAAGGCTTACGGGCACACTCAATATGCATACAGCGCTTTTCTCTTAACAGTACAAGTCAAAGCAACACTGTCTCCTCGAGTTGCTCACGATGTAACCTGGAATCGATTCTGGAATAATGGGGGTGGGAAAGGGAAAAATATACCTCTTGATCTGCACCTCGAGCACCTCAACAACTTTCTTAAATCATTTTTGAAGAACAAAGGCTCTAACCTTACAGAGCAAACAGCTGATAGGGTCAGCAGATCTGCTGGTGTATTAAAAAACCTGATGGACACAGCAGACAGAGAGCTCCAGCTATCCCAGCCTAGTGGCATCCACCATGCAGCTGATCTCAAAAACAACATTCTAACTGTACTTGAGGTGTTTAGGAACACAGAAGTTTTCAAACACCAACCGGGAAGACATTTCTCTGCATTCCCTAACTTTGACAGAAACATTTTGTCCAAGCTCAATTACAAGAACTTATGGCAATGGATGCGTGCCAGGCTGAAAGACTGGAGGGCTGTAGCACTTTAACCAGGTACTTGCGTGGGTTATGATCCAGCTTTGAAGCTGCCATAGAATGACTACTTTGAATGTTGGTGTACGTGTTTAAATAGTTTGTGTTATGTACAGACAAGGAGTAAATATTTAAATAACTTCTATACACTAAGTGTCCCTGTATATAATTACCTTATTTTATATTTTAAATAATTTGCAATGTCAAATCTTTCTCTATCTGCAGATGTGTAATAAACAAATTTTTCATATTATGTCTTATTGTTTCTTAATTACCTTAATTATGGTCTTCAAATTATGTGTTTTCACATTTTTATTTATGACATCAAATTTTAACTACTTACAACATGTAAAACTGTCACACCGACCATTCTCCTGCACAAGTACACAAAGGGGCTCAAAGTGTTCTATTCTTCATAAGAATCACTAAATTTACTGTTCGAATCTGAGCTACTGACATGACTCCTGAGAGCATCTTCAACAACAGCATCATCATCATCGTCAAAGTATTTACTGTAATAAAGATCTGGATCAGTTAAATACCCTCCTGAATCATCTTGCAGATCCACATCAATATCACCAAAAACATCATTAATGATAATTAAAATCTCTCTCGCATGCTCCAATCTAAACACAGGAAGGTTAGCAATAATGTATGTCAGGTCAAATATGTGTTGACAATGGTCCAAAACTGCATCCACCAGTTGCTGACTGAATCCAGTGCAAGCTGCATGTGAGGTGTACAGTCGATTACTGGAATTGATTAAACTACCACTGTAGTCCTTGAGCAATTCTGCAATGAAAGATTTGTCTTTTGCATCCACATGCCTACATCTCAGATTGATTGGTTCATCTTCAATCAGTTCATAATTTGGTGTTGGTTTTGTACATGTTCCAGACGAACAAGAGCAAACATTCTGACAGTTCGTCCAACAGAGATGGCGTGGCTCTACATGGCTGGGTTCTGCTTCAAAATGTCCATAGAGACATTTCCTAAAACATGTGTTTTTTCCAAGATCAAGCAGTTTTTTTTACCTCTTCATCCACCTTGAAATATTTATTCATTTTACATTTAATACCGTCCAATGTTGTAGAGGATGGCATGTGATAGCTGACCGTGTCTTCCAGCCCTGCCAACCTGTTGTAAAATTGCCTCTAGATCACCTGGAGCACCATACATTACCACATGTGAAACATTAGGGAAATTCAAACCCATCCCCAAAGCTGTTGTTGCAACAACTACCCGGCACTTCCCTTCCCCCTTCAGTGAAGCCAACACTCTCTCCTTGTTTTGGGGTAGGGTTTTGCTGTGGAACATGCCAATAAGGAGGTTGTCACTTCTACAGGATGGATCACAGTCTTCCCAGGCATGTCCTTGCAGTTCTGCCTTTAAGTATGAGAATACTGTCCCCACTGATTTAAGTGTTTGACAGTAAATTAATACAGGTTGCATGGTTGAGCCCTTGTTTTTTTACATGTTGAACTATCCAGTCTAGGCAGTTCATGTTATGGCTGGGCACCTTGCACAATCCAAGACGGATGTTTGTCTTGTTGGGACTAGCGATGATTTGTACGGCATTGTCCATATGGAGTAATCTGATGACTCTGCTTCTTGACTTGATGTCAGCTGAGGCAGTCAGAGCCAAAACAGGTGTACCTGGGAGAATAAAAAAAACAAGATAAAACACACTTGCTCAATTTTATAACGTACCAAATAATTTGTCAAGTGTTTGTGTTATAGGCTATGGCAGGAAGGACTTAATGAACATCACTAAGAACAGTAATGCACTAAATCCATGTAATCACGCAATTCTGTTTCATTACAGGGAAAGTAACTAATTCTTGCAATCAGAGATTATACATAAACTGAATATTGAAGTTATAATAGCCTACAAATGAAATAATCCACAAAAATTTAGCTAGAAGCAACACACAGGTCCGTGCATTTAACTTACCCTCCTTGATGATAGATCTCAGCTCCGAGTTTGGAAAAACTTTCTCTGAATGCCGTCTCGCCTTTGGAAGCCTCACCCCTGAGGTAAACGAAATAGAGAGTACAATATTTCTCATGAATCTTGTATCATATTCTCGAATTACAACATTGTCTAAGCTATCGATTATGCCAAAACAGCCCTTATGTTGTTTAAACGTATTAAATGTTAACTTACCATTTGTATGTAACGTGGACCTCATCCACAACGATGCCAACGAGGTTGTCCTGGTATATTGTCAAGGCTAGCATTTGACGCCATTTGTTGTTTAGCAGCCAGGACTCGGGGCTTCCGAACACCAGGCTAAAGCGTCCGTCCAAAATGTCACGGTCATCGTGCGCCGAGCTGCCCAGCACGAACTCCTAACTTTTCTGCCTCCTTCACTTGGTCCTCCATTAGTGCAACAAGAGGAGACGACAACAACTATCGCCTTTGCATCCCTATCGTTCGCCTTAGCTAACTCATTCACCACTAGCGGAGTGAGCTGGAAAATCAAACTTTTCTCGAACCCCGTGGGGAGGAGGGCAACAACATCATGTCCACCAAGAAAACTTAGCAAACATTGTTCTTGCTCCGGCTTTAACTTCTGGATATTCGGCAGTTTTTCAACAACGGACAGAATAGCTTTTCTCACGTCTTTCTCCGCTGCCATTACTCCAACGCAAACTGACGCACTACATCAACGTCATTGTTCTCAGCCACTCCCTCTGTTCGCTGATTGGTCCTACAAAAAAATTGATTTCTGGAAACCTAAGAATATACAGCAATCCCAGACGTAGTACTGAAGCGAAATGAATTGAATGAATTGAGGAGGGCGGAGCCAGGCTAGGTTAATATACCAACAGGCAAACTATTTAAGAGTTTTTAGAAAGACGCTGGCCTCCCTTGGTAATGTGAACTCCTTCGTGACATCTCCACTTGTTATCCGAAGACGGGCTGGATACAGGAGACCATAACGCACATTTGGAATTTCCAGAAGCTGGCGGCGGATGTCGCAGCCCGGGCTTTAGCGATTTTTGTTGTCAAGTCAGGAAAAACAGAGATGAACGTGTCTTTGATCTTGACCCGTTGCTCAGTTCTGGCTCGTCTTAAAATGTCCACACAGTCTGTATAGTAGTGTAATCTTGCAATAATAGGCTGGGGACGTTCGCCGGGTTTAGGTTTAGGTTGTAGGGAGCGATGTGCGCGGTCCACAACAGGCTCTTCAGTAAGGTCGAAGGCCTCCTTAAGCATGGCGGAGATCATGAGCGCAGTGATCGGGCCGTGGTCCTCTGGTAGCCCTAGAATTCGTATGTTATTGCGGCGGGACCTCGCCTCTAGGTCTTCACATTTATTCTCTAGAGAATTACACTGGGCTGAAAGTCTCTCCACTTTATTTTGAAGTGAGGTTACATCAGCCGTGCAGGCCGATAAGGAGCCTTCCATGCTACTTACAGTGCTCTTTAACGTGGTGACCTCCGTGTTGATAGCAGATAAGCTAGCACTTAGCTCCGTCTTTACATTCAGCAGTTCTGATTGCATTTGCCTCATGCTCTCAGCCATAGCAAGCTAGAGCTCTTTCTTAAAATCGGGGGAGGGGGGCACGGAGAGAGGGGGGCACGGAGTCTGAGGACGCAGCCTCAGAAACAGGCCGCGCCCGTGATGGTACTGAATCATGTGCAGGCTTGGGTTTTGGAGGCATATCAGTGTTTGAGTTGGATAAAATAGACTTACAAAAGTGAAATACGTTCACAACGAGTCCGTCCGACACCCTGGGGGTTATTTTTAATAAATTATGCAGGAGCGCCCGAATCCACCTGTCTCACTCCATCGGGTGCCAAACCGGAAGTCGTTTAAAACACTTTTAACTGTAGTAAGCACACTCAACTCTTCCCGCAGGCCTTCGGGACCCGTCAACCTTCATGGCTTTTTCGAACAGGCAGTGGTGTTCTGCCACCCGCTTGGTGCCCTGTTTCTTACAAGGTAGCTGCAGTCACATTGCCTGACCCCTTTCAAAATGTCGCTCAGGGAGGCCCAAGGAACCAATGTGCAAAATTTGGACTCTGTCTAGAACAGATCAATATGCTTGTGAGTGTGCAAAACTGCTTCAAGCATTTGGTGGGAGGTTTCAGTACATGAAAAGTAAACAAAAGGAACTGAAGATATTTTCTACATCATTTAATGTGGAAACATCTGATGTGCCTGATAACCTACAACACAAAATTATTGAGCTGCAAAGCAATGAAGAGCTCAAAGCTCAGTACAACAACCTCTCTTTGCTCAAGTTCTATAAACTGGATATACATTCTGAGGATTTTCCCGTTCTGAGAAGACATGCACAGAAGTTTGCATCTCTCTTTGGGACAACCTACTGCTGAGCAGTTATTTTCAAAACTGTTCAGTTCGATTCAGTTCCAAACTGACACAAACCTGGAAAAGTAGCATCATCATCATCGTCACTGCCATCTTACGCCATCAGACGCCTCACCAAAGAGAAGCAGTAGGTATGTTTGTGTTCACTATTTTAGTTGTAATTTAGTCTGGGCTTTAAGGGGGACTGCAGACTCAGGTCCACCGGGGTTGGCTCTTCTGTGCTGATACATCCTCTTGTGAAGCTGTTCACACTTGGAAATTCCTGTTCTCACAAATAACCACTGTACAGTCTAAGAAGGCTAGGCAGTTATCTGTGGCATCTTTATGGGTGATCTTGCTGTTCTTGTCTTCAAGATGACCAGAATGACTGATAACCTTAACAAACAAACTACATTAATGGCATTTCAGTGAAATGCCCCACCTCTGCATTGATGTCCAAAGACACATGCTCTGCCTGTAATAGTTCATGGGTTTAGGTGGAGTAGTCGTAAGCTTCCATCATGTGATTTTCTCGCATTGAGGCGCACAAGGTTGAGTTCAGATCATCAAGGCCTTGTGTGAGCTGCCCATACTGAGAGGTTTGTCTTTCCTTGGTGGTCTAGTGGCTAGGATTCGGCGCTTTCACTGCTTTCACTATTCAATATAGTACAGGTATATATTGTACTTTATATATATATGTGTATATATAAAGTACAAATATATAATGTACAGAATTCCATTAATCTTTCTCAAAGTACTGAAAACATAGTTTTCAGGCCACCAAAAATGTACCCTAACTGTGCTGCATAGTAGAGGATTTCAACTTGTGCGGGGAAACCACAATGAATTTCTAGTCCATCACCTTAACAACTTGGCCACAACTACACAGGTATGTGGTACTGGTACTGACACGTGTGGTAAAGTCGCCTCAATCACATTATCTTTTTTTGTGGTAAGATGTGCTGTATCAGGTTAAGTTGAGTACATCTGGGCACCCTGCCGCAGCCCATGACGTATAAATGATGCCATAGCTATTCTTACCAATAAACTACCAATTCTAGGATTCGGTGCTCTCACTGCTGTGGCCCGGGTTTGATTTCCGGTCAAAAAAAGGGTAATCTTTTCAAACAAAAGCAAAAGAGACATGGATACTTGCCATCATTTACATCGCAAAAAAGGCCTGCTTCTATACAATGAGAAAAATTGCAGTGCCTCGACAGTTCACTGGAACTGGATCTTTTGATTGGAGTGTGACCTGGACGCTTCTTCTTCAGCTCAGATGTTTTTGCCTCCTTAAGCTGAGATGTCATCCTGGTCCCACTAAAAAATACAGTTTAGTGCAAAAAACACCATATAGCTGGTGGTGTTCTGTAATCAGGCCAGCGGTGACTCGCCTCATAAAATGGAAAATGTTTAGTCCCTTTGTGGTCTTCCAGGGTTGATACAAATTGAGAACCGGGGACAAAGACAAAACAAGAAAAGGTTCATTTAAAAATAAAATGAATAGGTCAAAATAAAGTCATCAAAGTTTTCACATTTAGACATAAAACATTTTGTAAAAAAGTGACGCGAAATCTGGTAAATAAAGAAGTAACAAGTTAGAGAAACAGGTTTTCTGTTAATATAAACATACGCGCACTGGCCTTCCAGAAATTGTGTTGGTGCTGTGGCAAGGCCTATGCCACATCTGTCTGTGAGCAGACCCCCTGTGGCTGTCAATGACAAACTCCCTCTGTGGTAAATGTAAAGGGCCACTTATGTCCAGAGCAGGCTTCTGAGTAGCCCCAAGGTGATCTAGCCTAGCATACAAACAGGACACTGCTTCAAACTCTAGCATTTTCCCTGAAGCCACTAGGGCCTGTGTCTCACTCAGTGAAGAAGCACAAGTCTGTTTAAACACTGAGCTGGTCACAGTTTGTATTAGTTTATAGGACACTGTATGTGGACTTCTCTGAACTCACCTGTGAGTGTGTATAAGTTCAAAAACACCACATGCAGTAGCTCAGTGTGGGGCGGCAGTAGCTCAGTGGTAGAGCGGCCGTCCTTCAACCGGAAGGTAGTAGGATCGATTCCCGCTCGCCCCACAGTTCATACTGTCGTTGTGTCCTTGGGCAAGACACTTAACCCACCTTGCCTTGGAGCGCTGTCCGGCAGCTGCACCGGTGTGGTCTGCAACCTTAGTGTGTCTTCTATGTATACAATGTAATAGGTTGCACCACCCTCTCACATTTCACTGCTGGTTATATATGCTGTATGTAATTTGGTATGTGACAAATAAAGTAATCTCTTAAAGGACACCAGCCTATAACACCACAGTCCAGCCTTCCAAAGTGTCTATAGCATATATTATGTAAGAAGAAAATATTAAAGCTCTATTTTGGGGACAGTGACACCGGTCTGCTGTGTAGGCTGCTCTGTGACAACACTCTAGTACAACACTATGGACTCTAAAAGAGTCAGTGTATAGTGCATAGTGAGTGTAACTGTAACCAACAAGTGGCATTTGCAACAGCCGTCAAAGACATACTGATTATTATTGAACCACATTTAACTATAATAGAGTTTAGGCCTACTTCTCATTTGGGACTACATGTCAGAACATCCTACCTCATTAGCTATTATTACATTTATGCACAAAAATATACTGCTTTAGGTTTCCTAACAGTAATAATACATTTTTATCTCGATTGTGACATGGTATAATGGACTCCTAAAATCACTTTAGAGAACATTTATTGTAAGAAACCCAGTTTAATTGTGTCAGGCCTTATGTTTGACCATTGTTTTATATAATTTAGTTGCATGTTGTTTCCAAAAGGCGTAGTGTTCGGGGCACTGTGCACATGTCCAGCACTAAATATTGAAGATGTCACACATTTACAATTACGTTTACATTTAGTCATTTAGCAGACGCTTTTGTGCAAAGCGACTTACATGAAGCTTCCATTTACTAATGTTACATTGGAGTGCACCATTAGAGTGCACCATTTAACAGGATTTAGTTGGAATTGAACAGGTTTTAGTTGGATTTGGACACGTTTTAGTAGGATTTTAACACGTTTCTGTTGGATTTGAACAGGTTTTAGTTGGATTTGAACAGGTTTTGGATTTCTTAACTGTATATTAATTGCATGTTGATGTCTACATCATTAACACTACCCCAACAAGAAAGCACTTACTGCATCCAGAACTAAAGTCAGTGTCTTGTGTCATGGTGATGATAAGGACAAAATTAAACTGATACAAGGTACCTGAATGCATACAGCTTTAGAAAGAAACAAACCCTAACTATAAAGAACTTTTTTAAATTGCAGACAGAGAGTTACTTTAGTTGTGGTGTATGTAGTGTCAAAACTGACCCCTCAGTCTTTGGCACTATTGTATGGAATAAGTTGTGAACGCAACACCAGATTTCCATGCCATAGAGTCTTTATTGTTCACAGCCAACACAATAATGACCCGGGTAGACTTTACCCAGCTCTACTGGTCTTTGAACAGTAGACATAAGCTTTTATACAGTTTTGATATCAGTAAAGTAATAACTCTTTCTGATATCATTGTGCAAGGCTCTGGGCCTGATGTCATTTCTGTCTGGCCTTGAGCTACTCCTAGCCTGGCTCTGTCTCCTCCGACGACAGACACCTGCGTCTTTATCTGGTCCTTCCTGTGTGTGTGTCTGACATTAGGTTTTGTCTTTTATATTAATATGTATGAATAATTAATATTAATGAATAACTAACTGGGTCTACATAGTTTAAAACACATAACATATAAAATATTACACCACATATCCCCTCTTCGAGACCTCTAGGTCTCGTCTTTGCTAAACATTACAACTGGTTCATAATACATGTGCATTACACTCATCACACAGATCCAAATTATACTTATTTAGCTCAAACAATTCCCAGTAGATCCCCCTTCGTCTTACCATAACAACATATGGTTAACTTGCCGTACCTTTACTTAACACTGTTACAGCATGAAATAAGAATATATAATTACTCATATTAAAATATAATACTTATATGAGTACAAAAGTGTTATAATAATAAAAAAAATGCATTTTCTCTCCATTCTTCTCTTATAGAACTAGTATCATTTCGTTATTCATCCAAGTCCCCTCTTATGTCAAATTTAAACAACATTTTCTAAATCTACTACATTTCCAAATCACATGTACTGCTCACAAACAGGAACTCCTCCTGTAACCATGGAAACAGTCCAAGAGATGACGCTATGACATTTTCTTGGGCTCTTCTTCTCGCACCCTTGGCTCTTTGAACTTCCTTGACTATCAGCTTCACGTCACTTCCTCTCCTTCGTCCGCTCTGCCGCTGACCTGGTATCAGCTCAGTCTTCGCTGTTCAGGTTGTCGTCCACAGGTCACATCCAACACCGTTCTCCTCATCTCCTCATGCCGGCCTCGCCTCCGCAAATGGCCGTCTCGAACACCATACACGTTGTCCTTTTTCCAACTCCATGTCGGGAGCGATGCATCTCCTCTCCATTCTCTCCAGAACAGCTCAGGTAAGCCTCTGATTTCTTAAAGCGTTTGCTGATGACGTAGGTCTCGACCCCATGTTCCATAGAAAGTTTCCAGTGTGGCGCTAGTCCCCTCTCAGATCAGTTTTTCAAGATGTTATTCACGTTAACTGGGAAAAAAACACAGATTACGCAGATCATATCAAAACAATTTAATGCGGGCTAAACTTTTATTAATTTTCCTTAAGTGTCCTCTTAATACTTCTCTAAGTTAGTCCGGAAAATGTCTATTTTAGTCTAATTCTTTTGATGTCTTTTTTCAGTTTAAAGTTTACTATATTTTCCCCAGTGTTATATTTAATAATAACAAGTCAATTCCTAGTTACTGTCACTATTTCCCTTTGGTTCTGGTGAACAAAGAATACATATCCCTGCAGCAGAATTAACCCTATCATATCTGTTCATTAAGAAAATGTTCAATGACTAACCTTCTTAATAATGTATAAACATATTCTCACCTCTTTTACGTTCTACTAACTCTATATTAAACTGAACTCTACTGAAGTGCAGCAAAGTATAACCTCTAATTAATACATTTTATATCTGATTAAATTAAGATAGGCCCATAAAGTAATTTATTCTAAAAACTTCTCACAGTTCCTCGTTAAACTATCCAACACCTTTGTCACACAACTAACTATTCTTTTAATAAGCATCAACACACAAGATAACCATTACTATAAACCTTGCCATTACCAAATAATTTCTCCATATCAACTTTATCATAAAATCCTTTTAATCCTTAATACAATCCTCACGTGTGACTCATCTAACTAAAATCTCCTCCACTCATAAAATAAATAATCATATGGACCAACTCTTTTTCAGTTTCTTCCCTAAAGTATCAACATAACCTCTGTTTTCTTTCTATTCTTTTATTTTTAATCTTCATTAATTATTTTGTTTCTTAACTTGTAATTGTAATTTCCCATCATTACATCTATCTGATTTAATTCAAATTTTTCCACTGTTTTAAGTAGATGACCTCTTTGTTCATGCATTATTCTCTTATTTGCTCCAATAATTCAACTTCAATTCAAACTATTTATTCATACGTAAGTTACTTTTAAATTGTTTCCTAATGTTAAATCCTCTGCTACAGCTGCATGTATGTTTAAAACTTTAGAACTACATCTACTTTTGTTTGTCCCTTAAACAATCCAAAGATCCAATCCAAACGTAAAATAACTAGAGTTCTCTAATGACGACAGCAGCATGTCTCTGAGCTGGTCTCTCACAGACTCTGACTGTCACAGATCTTAACACAATAAACTTTTGTTTGCCCTGTTTACATTTATTCATTAAGCCGTCTGTTGTTAACAATGATACAAACTAATTCATTCAGTTTATCTGAGTTTCACTAACTCCTCCCTCTGAGCGTTAGCGTGGAGATTCAGTCTTTACTCACCACTGTGATCTATATCAGATGAGTTTTGTAATAAAATGTTGTTGTATTACTACTGTAGAGTTTTATTCAGTAAAATAAACCTATATAGAAGACTATCCCAAAATTTAATGTAAATCTGTGAAGGTATCATCACAACTAAATCATAATCTAAATAATTATCCCTCTCTTCTGTTAATGTTTTAAAGTCCTCTAAACCTTTAAGCTTAATAAACTCTAACTTCACATACATCCCCTCTTTGATTCTTTTTCTTAATAATCATTGACAAATCACCAATATTATTAATCTGTTTAATTATTCTGTCTCAGCTGGACCTCTTCCTCTCACAGTTCTAACTCATTTCTCTAAGAGCAACTACTTGTTTCTAACAACCCTTAATTACTTGGCATTGCATTTGCTTCCTTTAAAATTTTAATAATTAATCTTTTTTTACCCGATTTGATGTGTACAGGTTGACAGTGTTAAAGATGACACCAGACCTTCTCATGAGACCTTCACTGTTCTCCTGTGAACCTGATGTTTGAACACTTTTGATGAAGACTCCATTCTCTTGATCTGCAGCAGGAAGGTGTTGTTTCTGTAGAATTCTCCTCAGCACCTTTTAATCTGTTGGAATTTAACTTTGTATATCTGTTAGACATTATTTGATCCATAAATCTGTTTTATGGTCTCTCTAGAGAATCTTCAACTCCTTGATGACTCAGTGTTCTTTATAACTCTTATCTCAGACTCTTCCTAAGTGACCTTTTATGACCTCTCTGTGTTTATTCTAATTTTAGTTCAGGACTTTTTCTCTGGACAAGGCTTAACTTGTCAACATTGATTTATGTCTTGTCATCTTCTCTCATTAAAACTGAAGTTTAACATACTCCAGACCATTTTGTGAGATGTTCATTTTTAAACCTTTAACATTTCTCACTCCTCAGTCGATGCTTTAATATCAGCCACTCACATCAAACAATGCTATGTTAGTTTTAACCTGTGTTGTAAAAGTATTATCTGTTTTCAGTTTTAGAAATGTATTTGTTCTTCTTTGTGCTGAACTGTTTTTTCCTTGTTGTTTTATTAATTCAGAACTGAAAGTATTACTTCATATATTGTTCTAGTCTGTGTTAAGATGAATTTAGGACTCGTCAGAAATGCGTGTAACTGATGTGTGGTTTACATTGTTACTGGAAAACCCCTGTTTTCACTGAAGTCTTTTTTAAATCCAGTCACTGCTGAAGCTAATTATCTGTATCATTAGTGTTAAACTTTCTTTAATATTGTCTAATTTTAAACTATATTAAACTATTGGTTTCTTATACTACTGAGGTATTGTGCATCAGTACTTCTGATGAGTAACCATCTCTCTGCTGCGTATAGACGCTGCTTTTTTTTTTTTAATCAGAATTTTCAAAAGCTAGTTTATTTGCATGCTTTCTTTTAACACAGACAATGCTTTGTCTGACTCTTTATTCATTTTAATTAAGTCTATTATCACTTTTGGTCTGCAGTTTTTCTTAATAGAGACTTTAATACAGCAACATTAAAATGCACAACCTGCTATAACCTGTTATTTATAATAATGTCAACATTTGTTCAACAGTTTGTTGCTTCAAAGCTTTTGTAACAGCCTCGAAGTGAGACGGAGCAATTTTCCTACATTTCTCACTTAACTTTTAGACTAAATATTCTATCTCTGTTTGACAAATTTATAATCTTTCTTTACTAATTTTATGCTTTGCAAATACTAAAATTTGACTCCAGTCCCTCTGTCACTAATGCAACAGAAGGAGTTGAGTTCCTGTTCAGAAACCAAGTCTCAAACTGGGTAATAAGAGTTACCACCATAGCTTCTTGCCTTCCCAATATATATTTATTTTGTCTTGTAATAGAAAGCATATTGCCATTCTGTTGCTTCTTTACAATTTCTCAGAGTCCATTTTATCTTGTTGTTTGTAAATCACTGAACAGTTTAACTGTATTCAGCACTTGTGAAGTTTTAAATAGTCTTTGTATCCTTTCCATTTTAGTCCATCTCTGTATTAGTTCTGAATCCCGTGGTCATGTGTCCAGTCCATTACAGATTGAATACTCATTTCTCTTCTGCCCTGCTGTTATGTTAACAAGGCCCTCTCTCTGTGGATGCAGCTCCACTGCCCACACATCCAGCACCTCTGGTATCTGATGAAGGTTTAATGGGGGTTGGGTGGACTCACCAGACGCTGCTTTAGGCCTGTCTCACTCTGAAACTGCCTCAGACACCTCTCTGTCTGCGTTCCTCTGTATGAGATCCGCTGTGATCTGTTAGAATAAGCTTGTTACGGTGACATGGGCTCTGCTAAAGAAGACTGGAACATAAACACATGTTATTCATATTCCGGGGTACCACAGGTAAACTCTTGTCGCTGCGACAGCTTCAGTTTCTCTTCAGTCAATTTATATCCAATTCCTTGAATATAAATTTACCTGTTTTATACATTTTCCGCAGACAACTTCCTGCTTCTGAAGAGTGCAGTCGCACCCCTGCTTGCTCATGCCTGCTTTACTTTTCTTTTTTAGTTATCTCTATATTTAGCCAATGATTTTATGATTAACTTTTTTACATTACTTTTTACTTTCTTTTAACTGGATTTTGCTTTTATGTTTTTACTTGGGTTTTTCTACCTTTTAAACAACACTTTGGACTCGCCGAGCGACTGGAGCCTTGGTATCTATTTTTCAACATGTCTGGGGTAAAAACTACTACAAATTCTTTTTGCCAAAATTGCTGGAAATATCAACAGGAAATCAGTGTGCTACAAACGAAGATTTTTGCTTTGGAATCTGAAAGAGGACTTCAGGAGACAATACCGATCACACAATGTGGTAAGACTGTGAATTTAAACTTGGATGATACAGTGTCATTCCCAAAACTGAGCAAAGCAAAGGGATTTAAACAAAATGATACCACCTGGCATAAACTTGGTGCCCAGCCAAAGCACCACTGGATTAGAAAAAAGAATGCTGGCATCACAAGAGCATATGTAGCATCACCAGACATCCAGCTAAAAAACAGATTCCAACTACTGACTGAGCTAAAGGTGAATGAACCAGAAAACTCTGCTTTAAATGAAAATCATGGAGTAAATCAAGCTTATTCTATGGAGAACAGGAGACATGAATCTGTGGAAAAGCACCAGGCAAACAGTGACAGAGAATCTATGTCAAAAGTGAAGGTCAGAGATATCTTGCTGCTTGGAGACGGTGCTATCAGAGACATAAACAATAATAAATTTGCTACATGCAGCTTTCCAAGTGCTACAGTCACTGATATAACAGCACTCCTCCCCCAAGTCATGTCTAAACACACAGGGATTAAACAGCTGATGTTACACGTGGGTGCAGTTGACACCAGGAAGGGGGAATTAGAAGTTTTAAAAAAGGATTTCTCCAGGCTTTTAGATAAACTTGAAAACCTGGAAGTGCAATCCTTTATCAGTGGACCACTCCCAAACATCGACAGACGGATCAATAAATTCAGTCGGCTGCTTGCATTGAATACATGGCTGTATCCTAGTCGACTAACACTCCTGCATTTTAGCGATTAGTCGAATAATCGTTCATTTATGATATTAATATAAAAACTTGCGTATATACAAGGAAAGGTTTCAAGATTCAAGATTCAAGATTTTTATTCGTCACATACAAAATTATATACAGCATATATAACCAGCAGTGAAATGTGAGTCAGGTCCGCTCCATGGACAGTGCAATTATTAAGGAAAACACACAGATGAAAATATACATAAATGTAGCTATATAGGAATGAAATAAAAGTAAACAATAAAAAATATAAGAATAAAATATAAAAAATGTGTAAAATATTAAAAAAATGTGTAAAATATAAAAAATGTGTATGGTGGGAATAAATCTAGATCGCAAAATAATGTACATGAATGTAAACTGTAGACTTAAATATTAAAAAATGTACAGGGATGTAAAGTGTGCATATATGCATTTAGCTGTGGTCTTAAATATTAAGATACACAGGAAGGTGCAGGAAGCAAATGTGCAAAACCAGGGTGACACTTGTCAGTGTGTCAATGTGAGGTAGCTGGTTTAGAGTTCAAGAGCCTGATGGCCTGTGGGAAAAAACTCCTCCTGAGTCTCTCGGTTTTTGCCATCAGGCTGCGGTAGCGCTTACCAGATGGCAGTAGAGTGAAAATATGATTACTGGGGTGGGTGGAGTCTTTGATGATTTTTGCAGCTTTGCTTCTGCAGCGTTTGTGGTAGATGTCCTGCAGAGAGGGGAGAGCAGACCCGGAAATGCGCTCAGCTAAGCGCACAACTCTCTGCAGGGCTGGAGCTGTTCCCATACCACACAGAGATACATTGAGTCAATATACTTTCTATAGCTCCAGAATAGAAAGTTTTCAGGATTGCTGGTGAGACCCTGAATTTCCTCAGCTGTCGCAGATAGTACAGTCTTTGCCTGGCTTTATTTACCTGAGTTTGAGTGTGAGTAGTCCAAGTCAGGTCCTCAGAGATGTTTACACCAAGGTACTTGAAGCTACTCACCCTCTCTACAGGGTCCCGCTTATTGTAAGAGGAGTGTAGGGCTGCTGCTGCGTCTTCCTGAAGTCTACAATCAGTTCTTTTGTTTTGCTCACATTCAGAGAGAGGCAGTTGTCCTGGCACCATGATGTTAATTTCTCTACCTCATCCAAGTATGCGGTCTCATTATTGTTGTGAATGAGGCCCAGAACCACAGTATCATCAGCGAATTTGATAATGGATGTGGAGCTGTGCGAGGACACGCAGTCGTGTGTGTAGAGAGTAGAGCAGGGGACTCAGGACACAGCCATGGGGCTCCTACGTTCAGTGTGATGGAGCTGGAGGTGTACTGGCCTAGTTTCACCACTTGAGGTCTGCCGGTGAGGAAATCAAGGATCCAGTCGCAGAGTGAAGAATTCAGTCCGAGGTCTATGAGTTTGGAAGCTAGCTTTATGGGGACTATAGTATTAAAAGCTGAGCTATAGTCAATAAATAGCAGTCTTACATAGTTCCTGTTATTGTTGTCAATGTGTGTAAGAGAAGAGTGCAGGATGTGAGAGATGGCATCATCTGTGGATCTGTTTGGGCGATAAGCAAACTGAAGAGGGTCCAAAGTATCCGGGATGGAGGAGCAGATGACGTTTTTAACTAGTCCCTCAAAGACCTTCATGACTATTGATGTGAGGGCAACTGGACGATAGTCATTTAGACAAGAGGGTTTATTGTTTTTTGGCACAGGGATGATGGTCGATTAGTCCAAGTTGAAGTTTAACACTTCCATATAACAGAAAATGCTAAAGCATTATATTAGCGCGTTCACAATGAAAATTTAGCATTAAGTTAACAGCGCAAATGTGTTTATATCCTGTGGTGTCCTCGCCCCAAGCTACTGTCTTTGCAAGGCTAGACTGCGAGATAACGGCGCTCCAATAAACAGACTTTGTTACTTTTTGCTGATTTATTAGAGCACTGGTTCCCAAAGTGGGGGAGGGGGGTCGCGAGATGATTTCCAGATTTTTTTTTTTTTTTTTTTTTTTATGAATTTTTTTTTTATATATTTTTAAAAAGGTTGTAATGATGCGAGTATAAATTTAGGATAATTAAAATAAACTGAAAGTAAAACTTTGTAAAACTTAGTAAAACTTTGTTTGCTCCGATTAATTATGACAGTTTAGTGACGGCGTGTTGCCAAGTCCGCGGGCCACTTTAACACAGTTGCCGCGGGCTGTTTTTCATGTGGATGGAAGTCGAGAGAGAGAGAGAGAGAGATTTGTTATTTAGTCATTATTTTTATCTTTTAAAGTCCATTTTGGGCAAAAAGCATAGTATAATAAAATCACCAAAACAAGTCTTTATGTTAAGAATGAATAGTACACAAACATTTCTAAAACTGTAAAAACTGTCTTTCCTTCTTTTTTCTTTTTTTTTAATAAAACATTCATTAATTATTTTATGATAAACATACTGTCTTAAGTGCACCCCTTTATAGTCATAAATTAAATAATAATAGATAAATAAAAACATTAAAAAAAATACAATATATAAAAAAATACACTAAATCCGCGACCAGCCCCCCCCCCCATCCTCGCGGATCGTCAGCAGTCTAATATTGGGGGTCGCGGTCTGAAAAGTTTGGGAACCCCTGTATTAGAGAATGGCATTCAACCATTGTCCTCTTCGACCAACCGTAAAACTGAAATAATACAAAATGTCATATTAGCTGGACATTAATACATAGCTCACGTAACATATGCTAATGATTGCTAATTTTGTGCTAACATATCATTTAAGCATTTCAACTAACGTAAATCTCATAAAAAACAAACGTTTGTTACATCACAATACTCACGGACAAATATAGTCCAAGGCAACAACATATTTTAAGGGAACTTTAACTTTCAACATGAGCAAGTCGTAACCGTCAAGATGTTACGTTCGGCCATCTTGGGTTTTTACTTGGTTCACTAATTTACAACAATAGCACTGCGCAACCACACGAGGGCGCTGCAAGCCAAAGTACAAACCCGCACCACCCAAATACCACAATTGCATCATTTTTTCACGTGATTTATTTATTTTTTGCGACTAACCAACTAATGAAAATGTATTCGACCAAGCCCTCTTCATATCGACTAACGTTTAGTCGACTATTTGGGGGCAGCCCTAGTCCAAGGCCTGTGAGACAAGAGGAGTACACTTCATTGATAACTTTAACTTGTTTTGGCAACGTGACGACCTGTTCAAAGGAAAGGGCCCACATCTAAACAGGGGAGGGGTCAGGAGGCTAACGGATAATCTCCTGCACTCCCTGAGACACCTAAATGGTTCTGGGCGTCCTCTTGAACAGAGAAAGGGTCCTCAGCCACTGAATGAAAAAAGCACTCCTGCCTCACCAGCCAAGGATCCTCCTCTGACTGTACCACCATCAACACCTCCACCACTGAAATGGACTCCCCAATAGGACCATGGACCCCCAGTAACATCAACACCTTCTGCGGACATCACCATCCCTGTCCCATCTCCGGATTCACCAATGGGATTTCCAGATAACCTGGAAATTTTAGTTAAATCTGGAATTAAGATGATACCCCTTACACCTAACTTGGCCAGGTCACGGGTTCTATCATCATCCCTAAAAACATCACCCCCAATACCACCCAGTACCACTGCTTCACCTCGGCCACTACCTAGAGTCCAATCCACCCCTGTCAGACCCCCTCCACCCCCTCCCAAACCAGCTCCTCCCAGACCAGCTCCTCCCAGACCAACTCCAAAAGCCTTGACTAGCATCAACGCTACTATCAGTGATTAGGACACTGAGGGCCTCTGCTGTTCCAGGACTTTTCGTCATAATAAACCACTTATAAACCTGAGGCCCTGGGAGAGCACACTCCCTCCTAGCTCCATAACTACAGTCAGAAGTCGCAGATTGAAGAAGAGAATAACAGTTAGATTGTCTAATCAGACAAATCTGATTCAAATCCCCTGCAAACAGATAAAGTCAGGTCCTGCTCAAACAGACTTAAAACTTGCACTATTCAATGTGAGGTCTTTGGGAAACAAATCTTTTTTAATTAATGATTTTATAACTTCAAATAAGCTTGATTTTATGTTTTTAACAGAAACATAGTTAGACAGCAGTACTAGAAATACGGTCCTTATTGAATCCACCCCATCGAATTTCACATTTTTATCCAAAATACGGGAAAACAAAAAGGGTGGTGGTGTATGTGCCTTTCTTAGGGATAATATTCTTATCCAGAAACTTTCACTTGGAGAGTTTTCATCATTTGAGTATGTGTCATTCAAAATGGAGTTGAGGTTTTCTCCATCTATTTTATATGTAGTTCTTTACAAACCACCCCAACAATGTCATGATTTTATTAATGAGTTTACTGAAATGCTTTCGGTTATTTGCACAGAATTTGAACAAATAGTCATATCAGGTAATTTTAATGTGCATGTGGATAATGTTTGTGACAGAAATGCCAAAGAACTTTCTACTATTCTTGATACTTTTGGTCTTTGTCAGCATGTTAATGAGCCGACCCATAACAGAGGTCACACTCTGGACCTGGTCATTACTAAAGGTGTTCATATTTCAGATGTCACTGTGATTGATGTTGCTCTATCTGATCATTCATGTGTCTTTTTTCATCTGTCCATAATTCCATAAGTTGCTGTTGGGCCTACTGTTGTAAAAAAGAGATACATTAACGATAACACCAGGACACAGTTTATGGAGGCAATCAGGTTTGAAAATGCCTCATCAGGTCAGGTTGATGATTTGTTGAATTGTTATACTTCAGGTGTTTTAAATGTTATGGACACCATTGCTCCTGTTAAGGTTAAAGTGATCAGGACGAGGCAGAAGGCTTCATGGAGCAATGCTCACTCTGTCAGGGCACAGAAAAGGGAATGTCGAAAAGCTGAAAGAAAATGGCGTAAATCGAAACTCTTAATTCATTATGAGGTATACAAAGAAAATTTGCATGTTTTCAATCAAACTTTGCAAAAAGAAAGAGAAATATTCTTCTCAGAGATCATCAACAACAATAGTAACAACTCGCGTGTACTGTTTGCTACAGTGAACAGATTAACAAACCCTCCAGCTCCATTTCCTCCAGAATTAGTTTCCACCACTAAATGCAATGAGTTTGCATTGTTTTTCAACGACAAGGTTCAAGGCATTAAACATGCGATACAGTCCAAAGGGCATAAAACAACACTGCAGCCACCTAGGAGACACTTGGTTGGTTTAACACATTTTACACAAATTAATGACAGAACAATTGAAAAAACTGTCTCCAGCCTGAGTTCATCCACCTGCTGCCTCGATGTTTTACCCACTAGATTTCTAAAATCAGTACTAAGCAGTTTGTTACCACAACTCACTGATATAGTCAATAATTCCTTACAGTCTGGAACATTTCCAAGGGCCTTAAAAACTGCTGTCATTAAGCCTTTCCTAAAGAAGAGCAGTCTTGATGCTACAGTGCTCAACAACTATCGGCCCATATCAAACCTGCCATTTTTAGGAAAGTCATCGAAAAAGTTGTATATCAACAACTTAATGACTTTCTATTACTTAACAACTGCTTTGATCCTTTTCAGTCAGGATTCAGGCCCCATCACAGCACTGAGACTGAACTTATCAAAGTCACAAATGACATCCGTATGAACACTGACGCAGGCAAAGTCTCTGTCTTAGTTCTGTTGGACTTGAGTGCTGCGTTTGATACAGTGGACCATGAAATCCTGACACAAAGATTAGAGGAATGGATAGGTATCACTGGAACTGCCCTTAAATGGTTTCAGTCCTATCTTGAAGACAGGAAGTACTTTGTTTTGGTTGGTAACTGTGTGTCAGACCAAATGGCCCTGACATGTGGGGTTCCACAGGGGTCTATCTCTATTATTCAATCTCTATGTGCTTCCTTTAGGCCAGTTAATACGCAGCTGTGGCGTATCCTACCATAATTATGCAGATGACACTCAGATTTACATTTCACTCACAGCAGGTGAAAATGGACCAATCCATTCACTGTGTCACTGCATCGAACAGATTGACATGTGGATGCAAAATAATTTTCTCCAACTGAACAGAAACAAGACTGAACTAATCATCTTTGGGCCACAGAAACAAAGAGAAAGTGTCAGCAGTCACCTCTCGTCTCTTTCTCTAAAATCTAAAAATCAGGTTAGAAATCTAGGGATCATCATGGACTCAGACTTGAATTTCCACAGTCACATTAAGTCAATTACATCATCTGCATTTTATCACCTTAAAAACATTTCCAGAGTCAAAGGGAGGATGTCTCAACCAGACTTAGAGAAACTTATCCATGCTTTTATCTCCAGCAGGTTAGATTACTGTAACGGCCTGCTCACTGGTCTCTCAAAACGAGGGTTAAGACAGCTGCAGCTTATTCATAACGCGGCTGCTCGGGTTCTCACCAAAACCAGGAAGTACAACCACATTACGCCAGTTTTAAAATCCCTACACTGGCTTCCTGTTGCTCAGAGAATAGACTTCAAAACAGCACTGCTGGTTTACAAGTCTCTAAATGGTTTAGCACCAGAATATGTCTCTGACATGCTAGTTACTTATGAACCTCCTCGGACTCTGAGAACATCTGGGACAGGCCTTCTGCTCGTGCCCAGAGTTAGAACTAAACAAGGTGAAGCAGCTTTAACAATGTTCAAGGGGAGGTGAAAAACATTCCTCTTTAGCTCCGCCTACACTACAACCTAAAGTGTTTGTTTTTTTTCTTTTATCTCTTCTTTTTAAAATGTTTTTAATTTTTTCTTATGTTTCTTAATATAAATCTTGTAAATTGTCTTTTATTCCTGTAAAGCACTTTGAGTTACCCAGCGTATGAATTGTGCTATATAAATAAAATTGCCTTGCCTTGAGGTATGCTAGGCGCTAACTCAAATGCTAAAAACCCGCTAGCATGTTAGCTAGCCCAAACAGAAGTGCCCTGTTCACAAAACGAAAACAACTACTAACCTCTAGCAGAAATATAATCAGTATAACAAAGAATGAGGTGTGGTGCACAGTTAATGTTAAGAAATAATAAATATGTCACTTTAGTAATTAGTAAGTAAATTTTATTTATAAAGCACCTTTCACAGATATAAATCACAAAGTGCTTTACAAAGTGCACTAAAAGAACAATAAAACTATCAGAATAAAAATTAAAAACACAAAATATTCAAAACATAAAAAGCCCAATCAACTAAAAGCTTGTTTAAATAAAAGTGTCTTCAGCTGCTTTTTAAAAGAATCAACAGAAGCGTTCACTCGCAGTGACAGGGGCAGGGCGTTCCAGAGTCTGGGGGCGACTGCTTGGAAAGACCGGTCTCCCCGAGTTTTAAAACGGGTTTCGGGGACCGTTAGAAGGTTTTGACCAAAAGACCGAAGAGCGCGGGAGGAGGAGTAAGGGGTCAGCAGGTCAGTGATGTACTGGGGGGCCTGTCCATGCAGGGCTCTAAAAGTCAAGACTAAAATTTTAAAATCGATTCTGAATTTGACTGGAAGCCAATGTAATGAGGATAAAACCAGGGAAATGTGAGCCCTTCTGTTGGTTCCAGTTAAAAGCCTGGCTGCAGCATTTTGCACCATTTGTAGCCGACTCAGAGACGATTTGTTAAAACAAGTAAAAAGAGAAATATAGCTGCAAGCAGCCATGACGGGCCCAAGCACCAAGGAGGCCATTAAATGTCACGACGACATGGCCGGCAACAAGACCAGACATTGATTTGATTGATTTTAATTTAATGACCACACAGCCAAGCTGGTGGAATTTGTTTTCAGTACAGCTCTTTGGTACAGGTTCCAGCATTACATTTAAACAAACAATAAACATATAAAATAAAATAACGTACATATACATTCATGCCTAAATATACATATACATATACATCATGCCTAAACCACAGTCCTCAGCGTTCAGAGTTCAAAATGTTTATTGCTTTTGGGATGAAACTGTTTTTGAAGCGAGTTGTTTTGGAGGCGATTGTCCTGTAACGCCTCCCAGAGGGCAGTAGCTGGAAGGCGTAGTGTGCAGGGTGGGTGATATCAGAAATGATTTTGTGGGCTCTGCGTAGTGTCCGATTGTGGTAAAGTGATTCAAGGGATGGTAGGGGTGAACCAATAACTTTAGATGCTCTGTTGATGATGCGCTGTAGTTTCTTCCGGGAAAGTGTGTCAAGACTGCCAAACCAAACTGTGATGGATGTGGTGAGGATGCTTTCAACGATGGCCGTATAGAAGCGAAGCAGGAGATGAGACCTTACTCTGAACTTCTTCAGCTGTCGGAGATGGAAAAGTCTTTGCTGGGCTTTTTTGTAGATATGATCTGAGGTGATTTTCCATTTGAGGTTATTGCTGATATGGGTCCCAAGGAATTTGTGTGTATCAATGATGGAGATGGGTTCACCTTCAATGAGCACTGGAGTTTTGGGGGATGGCTGACGTCTTAGGTCGACGATGAGTTCTTTTGTTTTGGATGTATTGAGTAGGAGATCATGGTCTGTACACCAGGTCACTGCTTGGTTGATCTGTGCATGGTATTCAGTTTCTTGGTTGTTGGTGATGAATCCTATGATGGTTGTGTCGTCCGCATATTTGTATAGGCCAACAGAACTATGGTGTAACGTAAGGTGGTTTGTGTAGAGAGAGAATAGCCATGGTGAGAGAACACAACCTTGAGGTGCGCCTGTACTGTGGAACAGGGGGGGGGGTGTATAATTGTTAATCCTTACCCTCTGTTGCCTGTTCCAGAGAAAACTGTGAATCCAGTGAAAGATGCATGGGTCGATATTCATGTCCAGTAATATATTAAAAAATTTGGCCAGGTTTTTTGTATTGAATGCAGACCATCAGCAGACCACCGGCGGTAAGCATCTAAAGACATTTCAATAAGACTTCAGTCTTTTCAAACTGGAAAATATAAGACAGCATGCCATGATCAATAAATTACAAAAAAGTGGAAAACAACTAATATTCATAGTGTCCCAAGGTAGATTCGAACCTGGGTACACCAATTGTAAAGCCTACTGCTTACCAACTGAGCTATCCAGTTACTATGTGTATGGGTAGTTAATATACACATGGCTCATGATACAGGCTGGTATGAACTACAGACCGCTCTAGATTTTGTGATAGCAAACATTTCGTAGCTAACATTTTTTTTTTTTTTTTTTTTTGGGGGGGGCGCCAAAATTGATGCTGCATACCCCTCCAGCACTGGGTAGTTGCGCCCCTGAGTATCGCAGATATATAGCCTTAGTTTTATCATTGTGCGCATTAAGTCGATTTCATTTGCGCGGTATTTGAAAACGCTTTGACGTATCAACTTTCTTTTAATAACTTTTTGTCACCATAGTCTGAAGATGATGTGGTTCAATTTTCATGAAAATCGGGGCCACGGCCTAGGAGGAGTTTGCAAAAGTACAATTTTTAGAAAATTCAAAATGGCCGACTCCCAAAATAGTTGATACGGGAAAATTGGATACGCTACGGCTCGGCATGACGCCACGAATCTAAAGAGACTGGGTTTGTGATTTTTGGATAAAGCATTCTGAAGTAATAATCAAAAAAGGTCACATTTTTGCATCTCCGGACCACTAGGTGGCGCTGCACCAAAACTCTGCAGGCATCCTCAAGTCACAGTTGCCATAACACGTACTAAGTTTGGTTAGAATACGTTAAAGCATCGCAGAGATATAGCCTGACTTTTATTTTTTATTTTTTAAGTCGAATTCATTTGCACGCTATTCCAGGGGTTCCCAAACTTTTCAGACCGCGACCCCCAATATTAGACTGCTGACGATCCGCGACCCCCGCAGGGGGGGGGGGTCGCGGATTTAGTGTATTTTTTTATATATTGTATTTTTTTTAATGTTTTTATTTATCTATTATTATTTAATTTATGACTATAAAGGGGTGCACTTAAGACAGTATGTTTATCATAAAATAATTAATGAATGTTTTATTTTAAAAAAAGAAAAAAGAAGGAAAGACAGTTTTTACAGTTTTAGAAATGTTTGTGTACTATTCATTCTTAACATGAAGACTTGTTTTGGTGATTTTATTATACTATGCTTTTTGCCCAAAATGGACTTTAAAAGATAAAAATAATGACTAAATAACAAATCTCTCTCTCTCTCTCTCTCTCGACTTCCATCCACATGAAAAACAGCCCACGGCAACTGTGTTAAAGTGGCCCGCGGACTTGGCAACACGCCGTCACTAAACTGTCATAATTAATCGGAGCAAACAAAGTTTTACTAAGTTTTACAAAGTTTTACTTTCAGTTTATTTTAATTATCCTAAATTTATACTCGCATCATTACAACCTTTTTAAAAATATATAAAAATAATAATCATAAACAAAAAAAAAAAAAAAAAAATTCATAAAAAAAAAAAAAAAAAAATCTGGAATGCATCTCGCGACCCCCCTCCCACCACTCCGCGACCCCCACTTTGGGAACCAGTGCGCTATTCGACAACGATTTGACGAATCAACTTTCTTTTGATAACCATAGTCTGGAGATGATCTGGTTCAATTTTCATGAAAATCGGAGCTACGGCCTAGGACGAGTTTGCAAAAGTAGGTTTTTCGTAAAATTCAAAATGGCGGGAAAAATTTCTAGGCGGAAAATGACGTCATATAGTGCAATCGAATCACCTTGACCCAAGGAATCATTGGAAAAAAGATTTTTCATTCTAGGCCTTACGGTTCAAAAGTTATTAGCATAAACATAAGTCCAACTTTGGACAGTTGGTGGCGCTAGAGATATTGACTTAGACACTTCAAATTTACTAAGATCAATGACTGGACCGTCCTTAATGAGTGTACCAAATTTCACAACTTTTTATCAAACGGTTCTATGGGCTGCCATAGACTCCCATGCGGAATAATAAGAAATCTAACAGACACAATAGGTGCCTTACGCACCTTCGGTGCGCTTGGCCCCTAATTACAATAATCAAGACGAGAAGAAATAAAAGCATGAATAATCATCTCCAAGTCAGCTTTAGACAAAAACACTCTCAATTTAGAAATGTTTCTCAAATGATAAAAACAGTTTTTGACCAACTGTCTAGAATGACTGTCCAGAGACATCGATTGGTCAAACAGAACACCAAGGTTTCTGAGGCTCGATGGAAGAACCCAGGGAACCAAGGTGTTGTTTTAGGACAAAGCCAGGAAAGATACGTCACCGGGATGCGTCCTTCGTCCACCGGCAAAAAATCAAAGTGACGTCAGCGTTAGGCGGGAAGCATCAGATTCATCTGGTGAGAATGATTTTCCTCCTTCAGCTAAACTCAGAGTGAACAGACTAAGAGTCGACTGAACTCACTCTGAACCTGTTTCTGAAACAGGAAACTCTAAAATGTTGAGGATTTTCTTTATTGCCAGGGTCCTTCAGAGTTTAGTCTCAGCTGCATTAGTCATATGTATGTATTTAATATTCCTTCTTCTTTCTGCTGCAGGTCAAAGGTCACAAGCCGTACACAAGCACAGCAGCCTCCTGTCACCTGTGGAGTCAGTGTGAAGCCCCGGCCACTGCAGCCCCTCCCACCTGGCCTGCAGCCAACACAGGTGTGTCTCTGAGTCACTCCAGGAAGAAACACACAAACAAGTCTTTTCCTTCAGTCGCACACTTTTCTCTGGGACACTTTGGACACTTTGGATCCACTCAGGTTTGACCAGTTTGATTCTTTTCAACTGCACTCTGCTCTGGCTTTAGTCCTAGCTTTAGTTCTGACTTTAGACCTGCTTTAGTCTGGCTTTAGTCCACATTTAGTTCAGGCCTGAGTTAGTCCTTGGTTTCTTCCTGGTTCTAGGCCTTGTTCAAAACTGCTTTAGTCCTGCTTTAATCAGGTTTGGACTGGATTTAATCAACCTGTAGTTTGTGTTTAATAAGGTTTGGGTTCAGTTCAGGTTTAGTTCTGACTTTAGACCTGCTTTACTCTTGATTTAGACCAATGGTAGTTTAGTTCTGATTTATTCTTGGTTTATTTCCTGGTTGTAGGCCTTGTTGATTATTGGCTTTAGTCTTGGTTTAATCAGGTTTTGTTTTAATTGATGTAAACATTGGTTTAATAAGTTTTAATGCTAGTTAATCATATTTTAATTTCTGGTTTCGATGATTTTATTTTTAGCTCTAGTGACTGCTCTGTGGCTGTAGGGGGCAGTGTTTATGGTTTATGATTGAAGAAGAAAAAAACTCCATATGTTTTACAGAAATGACACAAAAGATTAAACAAAGAACAAAGTTGGAAGAAATAAAAAATAAAGAAATAGTATAAAAATGTTTAAATGATGTAGATTTTGTAAAGTGTATATTTCCACATCATGCGTCACATGATGGTGTTGTCTTTACAACAGCATCATGTGACACTTCTGATGAAGGCTACAGGAAGTAGTCAAAACTAGTTGAGCAGGTAAAGCCACATTTTGACCTGTCGGATCAGAACAAAGTATTTCTTTAAAATATTCTGAACCTGAAGACAGAATGAACTTATACCAAAGGTGTATTTTTCATGAAAGCAACAGTTGTTGAACAGTTTTGTAATATTTGTGAGAACTGAAGGAGCAGAAGAATGTCTGTAGAAAGAAAAACACCTGCCTCCACTTTTACACAAAGAACTTTTGGCTGTTTTATTTAATTCATTGAATTAGTTTGAAAATGTCTAAAGATCTATAAATTTATTATATTTATTTTTCATATTTCTAACTGCAGTAAATGTGTTTAATTTAAAAGTCTATGTAAAAGAAGAGTGTGTCCCTTGTGTTAATGTCTGTTGTAAACATGGAGCAGACTCTTGTTATTGGCCCTGTTTCCTGCAGGAGGCTCCACCAATCAGAGTTTAAATCTGAACTCAGAGTCCTCCTCCTCAGACCGGCCCAACTCACAGTTCCTGTTTCAGAAACAGGTTCAGAGTTGATTTCCTCTGAGTTTAGCTCAAGTCCTTCTCAATGGAGCCAGAAAAGAGGTGTTTTAAAGTGACCTTCATCAGCCTCTGCTCAGACTAAAGCTGCACCTACAAGACCAGGAACAAATACAAACACATCAACATTTACTAAGAATCCAACAGAGTTAACACACTCTGAGTTTGGACTAAAGCTGCAACAAAACCTGTTCAAACCTGCTTTAGTCCTGCTTTAATCAGGTTTAGACTGGATTTAATTTTTTATAAAGGTTTAATAAATATTGGTGTAGATTCATTTCTGGTTGAGTCCTGAATAAGTCTTAGTTTTAATCTCAGTTTAGTCCCTGAGGATTCAGAGCTGCTTTAGTTTAGTGTGTTGAGCTGCAGTGACTGGTCTGTGGCTGTAGGGGCAGTGTAGGACAGAGGAAAGGATTAATGAGTGTCCTTTACAGTTTGTTCACTTTGTGTCATTTTGTAGGGCTCTGGACTGAGCATGGATCAGAGTGAGCACAGAGAGGACGGAGCCCCTCCTCTAAAACCACTGACCCCCAAAGCTCAGAGGTGAGATGAGGATCTCTAACGGTCCACCACTGTTCTCCAGGTCAGAGGTCAGCACTAAAACCACTGCACCATCTTTATCCACAGACCTGCTCCTGGGCCCAGCTGTGTCTCCTTTAAAAGTGATGACTCCATGGATCATCCGATTGAGTTAATGAATCTGTTTATTGAGTTTAAAACAGAACATAGTCCACAGTAAGTCATCGTCAGAACTATTTGTAGAATAATTCAAATAACAGCTCTGTGACCTCCACATCCTTAGAATCAGACAAACACATTGAAATGTTCACTGTGTTTAGACTGTTTGTCTAAATTAAAATAAAAACACTTTACAGCTCAAATCTTCTACAGATGAATTCCTCTTGAGGATTTCTAAAGTTAAACTGAGTTGAATCTCTTCAGAGTTTTGTCCTGGTGGCCTTTAGTTTGTTGGAAAGAAAAGAGCAGAACTCAAGCAGCTCCAGAGACCCCTCCTTGTCTGGAGCTAAAAGCCACACTGTCTCACAGTTCTTCAGAACTCAAGCATCTCCCGAGGCACACAGTGTAATGACAGCTTTTTAATCCCGTCACTCATTTTCTGATTCTAGTCCAATACATTTCGTGTCATCTTGTTCTTCAGACTGAGGCCTACAGTCAGACACAAGCATGAGTTTAATAAGACAGACACATTTGTCATAATTAATATCAAATCTAGTGCCTACATGAATAAAACATGTGTTCTGCTTGAGTCAGAATGAAGCCAGGCTTTTGGAGCCATTTCCAGCAAAAGCCTGAGACTTTGTGCAGAAAGACTGAGTGAGAGAGCAGAGGAGCAGAGGGAGAGAGGATCTGTGACATCAGAGGAAACTTATTACTGGCTTCAACAAAACTATACATAACATCCATCTTAATAACTCAGTGTTTACCATTTAGTGTTCTTTTGTGATGTAGGCTTTAAAAACGTACCAGTCCAGTATAAGGCTGGACTATGTCTAAATGAAATAAATAATAGACAGTGTGAACAGTGAGCAAGAGTGTTTTATTCTATCTGAAGTTGGACATTTAATATACCTCTTTATTTTCTTTAGCTCAGCACTAAAGCCACTGCACCATCTTTATCCACAGACCTGCTCCTGGGCCCAGACAAGTCTCCTTTAAAAGTGATCGCTCCATGGGTCGATCGATTGAGTTTAAAACAGAAGGTGGTCCACAGTAAGTCATCGTCAGAACACTTTAGAAGAACAACTATGTGGGGGGTCTCATTTCCACTAGAACTGATCTGAACACAGGCCCTGCCCCAGGTATAAACACAATCTGATCTGTATTTGTCAAACATTAAATAATTTCTGATAATGATGGGCTGTAATTGATGTAAACAGTTTGTGGTCCAAGTTTAATGAGGAGACTGGTCGATATGAACCACTTTTTTTTGTTCAAGTTGCATGTTTGTCTTAATTGTTCAAGAGAAACTCAAGAGCAGAACTCCTCACAAATCACATTTGTTTAATTAATGTATCTCTTTTCAGCTAAAAATTAATCCTTTAAAAAAGTCAATGTCATAAAATTCAATCTTTAACAATGACTTTGAGATTATCTTTTAACTTTGTTCAATGAACCAGAATAAAAAAGACATCAGAGTCTTCTGAACCTGGCTCCAGCTGTGAGTCCTTCAGGAGCGACCGGTCAACGGGACAACCTCTGACCTTTAAAACAACAAAGTAAGATTACAAAAATAGTCTAAAATAATAGAGAACATTATTAATCCAGACCTTCCAGAGTCTATCAATAGAACAGACTTTACAACAGAGAGTCAGGAGTGTGTCACTGAAACAGAGAAATAATCAGTCTTTGTTGTGTCCTCATCCACAGAGTGAAGCAGCAGGGGTCAGAGGTCATCAGTGATCAGCAACATCAGACACAGCTGGACTCCATATTTATGGTCTGTCATTCACTAAAATAGAAATGTATAAATGAATGAGAACTTGTTTTACACACATCTGAACACTGACTGCATTTGTGTTGTTTATAATGTATCTGCTCAGCGTCTGGAGGAGAACATCTGCACTTTTGTCAAGAAGGAGCTGAAGAAGCTCCACAAGGTTTTGAGCACAGATTACCCAGAATGCTTAGAGCATCTGAAGGATGAGGATGAAGAGCAGAGGAGCAGCAGTGAGGCTTTTCTGAAGATCACACTGAACTTCCTGAAGAGGATGAAGCAGAAGGAGCTGGCTGAGCGTCTGTGGAGCAGTAGGACCATTTAACACATTTAACAAGAGGCTCACAGTCATTTTATATTCTCTGAGACTCATGGCTTTATCTGTTGTCTTCTTTCAGGAAGTTCCCCTGGAGATTTTCAGAGTAAACTAAAGTCAAACCTGCAGCAGAAGTTTCAGTGTGTGTTTGAGGGCATCACTAAAGCAGGAAACCCCACCCTTCTGAACCAGATCTACACAGAGCTCTACATCACAGAGGAGGGGCTTCAGAGGTCAACCAGGAACATGAGGTCAGACAGATCGAAACAGCCTTCAGGAAACCAGGCAGACCAGAGACAGCCATCACATGTGAAGACATCTTTAAAGGCCCAGCTGACACAGATGGACCAATCAGAACAGTGCTGACAAAGGGAGTGGCTGGCATCGGGAAAACAGTGCTCACTCAGAAGTTCAGTCTGGACTGGGCTGAAGGCAAAGCCAACCAGGACATACAGCTGCTGTTCCCGTTCACTTTCAGAGCACTCAATGTGCTGAAAGAGAGACAGTTCAGTTTGGTGCAACTTGTTCAACACTTCTTTAGTGAAACCAAAGAAGCAGGACTCTGCATCTTTGAAGACCTCCAGGTGGTCTTCATCTTTGACGGTCTGGACGAGTGCAGACTTCCTCTGGACTTCACCAAAACCAAGGCCCTGACTGACGCCACAGAGTCCAGCTCAGTGGATGTGCTGCTGGTAAACCTCATCAGGGGGACCCTGCTTCCCTCCGCTCGCCTCTGGATAACCACACGACCCGCGGCAGCCAATCAGATCCCAGCACAGTGTGTCGGCGTGGTGACAGAGGTCCGAGGGTTCACCGACCCACAGAAGGAGCAGTACTTCAAGAAGAGGTGCAGAGACGAGGCCGACACAATCCTCTCCCACATCAGGACATCCCGAAGCCTCCACATCATGTGCCACATACCAGTCTTCTGCTGGATCACTGCCACAGTCCTGGAGCATGTGTTGAAAACCAGAGAGAGAGGAGAGCTGCCCAAGACCCTGACTCAGATGTACATCCACTTCCTGGTGGTTCAGGCCAAAGTCAAGAACATCAAGTATAAAGAAGGATCTGAGACAGACCCACACTGGAGTCCAGAGACCAGGAAGATGGTGGAGTCTCTGGGAAAACTGGCCTTTGAGCAGCTGCAGAAAGGAAACCTGATCTTCTACGATTCAGACCTGAGCGAGTGTGGCCTCGACACCACAGCAGCCTCGGTGTACTCTGGAGTGTTCACACAGGTCTTTAGAGAGGAGCCAGGTCTGTACCAGGACAAGGTCTACTGCTTTGTCCATCTGAGTGTCCAGGAGTTTCTGGCTGCTCTTTACGTCCATCAGACCTTCATCAACACTGGGCTCAACCTGCTCTCAGTCATAAAGGCATCAAATTTAATACATCTTTACCAAACAGCTGTGGACCAGGCTTTACAGAGTCCAAATGGACACCTGGATTTGTTCCTCCGCTTTCTCTTGGGTCTTTCACTGCCGACCAATCAGAGCCTTCTACAGGGTCTGCTGACACAAACAGGAAGTAGCTCTCAGACCAATCAGGAAACAGCTGAGTACATTAAGGAGAAGATGAGTGAGGATGTGTCTGCAGAGAGAAGCATTAACCTGTTCCACTGTCTGAATGAACTGAATGACCGTTCTCTGGTGGAGGAGATCCAACGGTACCTGAGTTCAGGACGTCTGTCTGAAGTCAGACTGTCTCCTGCTCAGTGGTCAGCTCTGGCCTTCCTCTTACTGTCATCAGAAGAAGCTCTGGATGTGTTTGATCTGAAGAAATACTCTGCTTCAGAGGAGGCTCTCCTGAGGCTGGTGCCAGTGGTCAAGGCCTCCAACAAATCTCTGTGTGCATTGTTTATTTAACTGAAAAGTATTTGAATATTCTTCTATCGCTAACAGTAATATATTATTTCAGACTGAGCAGCTGTAACCTGTCAGAGAGAAGCTGTGAAGCTCTGTCCTCAGTCCTCAGCTCCCAGTCCTCTAGTCTGAGAGACCTGGATCTCGGTAACAACGACTTGAAGGACTCAGGGCTGAAGATGTTGTCTGTTGGACTGAAGAGTCCTCACTGTAAACTGGAACAACTCAGGTCAGAATTCAAAAACATTACTTTATTTTTATTTACTTTTTCACTATTAATAAGAAGTACTTACTCTGGGATATTAGTCTGTTGCATTTTGAAGTCTTTTAATGATCATCAAAGACAAATATGGATCAAGTGCTTTTTGGAAAAGACAGATGCTTTAATCTGTAACAAAACCATTAGTTTACCCTGTAAAATAAGTTTAGGTTTTCAAAGATATACCAAGCTGCTGTGTTTTTCAGTCACTTTTAAACAACCAGGTAATGTAAAGTCCTGTTACTGATGATCTGTATAATGTTGTGTGTTTGCAGACTCTCAGGTTGTCTGATCTCAGAGGAAGGCTGTGCTTCTCTGGCCTCAGCTCTGAGGTCCAACCCCTCCCATCTGAGAGAGCTGGATCTGAGCTACAACCATCCAGGAGACACAGGAGTAAAGCTCCTGTCTGCTCTACAGGAGGACCCCCTCTGCAGACTGGACACTCTCAGGTATAGACAGCTCTGAGAAAATGGCTCATTTATCAAACTTCTTTGTCAAACTATATTTATTGAACTTACATTTACAATTACATTTAGTCATTTAGCAGACGCTTTTATCCAAAGCGACTTACAAGTGAGGAAAACAATAAAAGCAATTTTAACACCACAAGGTAGCAATAAAGCATAAGTGCTCAAAAAACTAGTCTGTTAAAAATCAGCACGGTATACAAAGCTAAGGATAAGTGTTATAAGAATTCTATATCCTTATGTTATCCAGAGAGACACGTAGAAAGAGTATATTTAAAAAGCAAATGGCCAGGTTTAATTCCTGCAAGAAGAAGCAAAGCAGACACGCATGTATCAAGACTACAGAGTTAGGTTTGCTTCAGGAAGCAAACAAAACATGAGATTTTATATCCCTGCAGTGGGGGCTGTTAGAGGGAGGTGTATCTTCCATACACACTCCCCAAGGCCCCAGCTCTGTCATGCCTCACCCTCGTGTTTTTCTGTCTGTTTATGTATTATGTATCACTCCCTGTGTGAAATCACTAACCCCTGTCTGTGTTCCATATTGTCTTCCTGCCCTTGTGTCTTTCCCTCCACCGTGATTACCTGCTCTGCCTCTAATGTGTTCCACCTGTGTCTCATTGTGTTACCTTTTATAGTCTGTGTGTTTTCCCCTGTCCTGTTTCAGATTGTCTTTACCCCAGTGTGAGCTTTCCAGCGTTTTCTAGTGCGTTGTGTGATAGTTTCTAGTGTTTTTGACCTTCGCCTTGTTTTTGGATCACGTCTCTTGGATTTTCAATTTTGTACCTTTGCCTCGGAAATAAAGATATTGTAACCTCTGTCATTTGTGGGATCTGCTCTGTGAGTCCTTTTGCCTGGTCCTGACAAGCTCCAGGTGCAGAAGTCCCGTGGCAAGCCATGTCTAGTTATGTCTACTCCATGCTTGGATTAGCAGGAAGGACATGACATGATTTAACATGACCTGTAGAGAACTATGAGCACCCAGCAACTATAAACATAAACAATATAAAAATTATTATAGCAATAAGAAAGAATTTTTCTTTTTTTTAATGAGAAGGAATCGATAGAAAGGAAGTAGAATTCAGTGTTTGTCAGTCAGGTGTTCACGGAAGAGATGTGTTTTCAGGTGTTTTTTAAAGATGGCTACAGAATCTGCTGATCTTGTAGCAGCAGGTAGATCATTCGATCAATGTGGAACATATCCAGAGAAGGTACAGAGATGAACTGTGCTATTTTCTTCAATCCCTCCATATGCACATTCACTTATCAATGACCCAACAGCTGATTGTCATGATTTAAATTAAATACTTTCCAAATCTCATAAACTTATATTTTATTCACAATAGAATATGGATAACATATTAAATGTTGAAAGTGAGACATTTTGAAATGTATTGCCATATATTTGCTCATTTTGGATTTCATGAGAACTAAACATTCCCAAAAAGTTGGGAGAAGTAGCAATAAGAGGCTGGAAAAGTTAAATGTACATATAAGGAACAGCTGGAAGACCAATTTGCAACTTATTAGGTCAATTGGCAACATGCTTGGTATAAAAAGAGCCTCCCAGAAGTCAAGATGTGCATTCCCCTAATTCTGTGGTAAATGTTACTGAAGCAATATCAGAAAGGAGTTTCTCAAAGATTCAGAGAATCTGGAACAATCTCTGTGCGTAAGGGTCTAGGTAGACAAGACAAGACATTTATTTTTGTATATCACAACAACAGTCGCCTCAAAGGGCTTAACAGACTGCACTAGACAACATCCCTGTCCTTAGACCCTCCATCAGGGTCAGAGGAAAAACTCCAAAAAAACCCAGCCGGGAAAAAAGAGAAACCTCAGGGAGAACCACAGAAGGAGGGATCCACTCCCAGGACGGACAGGCCGTGCAGGAATGTGTCCAGGACAGTTGAACAATACATAGAAATACACAAACATATTCACAAATAAAACATTTATATTGACAGTGTCCAGTGTCCACTCTGAGTGTGCAATAGTGGATGGGGCCGCAGCCAACATCAAGGTAGATGACAGATGGGGTGGGGCCCTCACACTGGAGCACAGGCTGGGGGGGGTACACATCACCCAGCAGATAAGAGGTTTGTGTCCACCGTAGGAGGAGGTAGAAAAAAAAAAAAAACTGTAATAGGTAGATGTGATGATAACATGAGTGGTTTAGTGTGTACCTACAGCTACAACCAGTGTAAACGTGTACCTACAGCTACAACCAGTGTAAACGTGTACCTACAGCTGCAACCAGTGTAAACGTATACCTATGATCAATCAGTCTCCATACATTTGGTGAAATAAGTATGTTTTGAGTTTGCTTTTGAAAACTTCAACAGAGTCAGCTCGCCGCACTTCCACCGGGAGCCCATTCCATAAAAATGGGGCTCTATAAGAAAAGGCTCTGTAGCCAGCAGACTTCTTCTTTACTCGAGGAAGTTGAAGGAGGCCAGCGTCCTGAGAGCGAAGTGCACGAGCTGGAGTATACCGGGTGATGAGGTCAGATAGGTAAGAGGCGCGCGTCCACAAAGGATTTTATATGTTAACAGGAGAACTTTGAAATCAGCTATAACATGAATAGGAAGCCAATGTAATGAAGCCAGGACCGGAGTAATGTGATCAAACTTCCTGGTCTTTGTTAAAAGTCTGGCGGCTGTATTTTGGACCATTTGTAGTCTGTGAGTACTTTCCTCGGCAGTCCAGAGAATAACGCATTGCAGTAGTCCAGCCTGGATGTGACAAATGCATGAATGAGAATTTCAGCATCAGCTAAAGAGAGGCAGGAGCGAATTTTTGAGATATTCCTCAAGTGAAAAAAGCCCAGTTTAGTGACCTCACTAATGTGCTGCTGCAGAGATAGTGTGGAGTCAAAAATGACACCAAGGTTCCTCACAGTGTTGCCGTGCTCCAACACACAGTTGTTGATCGAGACAGTAAGATTGTTGAACTTGTGCCGATGACTGGCAGGACCAATTACCAAGAGCTCTGTTTTATCCGAGTTCAAATGGAGGAAGTTTTTAGACATCCATATTTTAATTGAAACGAGGCAGGTCTCTAGACCAGAGTATGTGAGCGAAGCTGAGCGGGAAGAATTTGCGCTCCACGCTCAAAGTATTTCATAATTACTCCGCTCAAGCTCCGCTCTGGGTGTACAACTTTCCGCTCCTCGTTCCCTCCCCCACTCCGTCCTTATACGTCTCGCTCCGTTTTCGCTCCAGGGTTTTTTTTTTTTTTAATAACACCAGTGTCTGATCAGAAGATGCATGTAGTGTAAAACGAATACGCAGTACTAAGAGTACTTTTCCCCCTTCTTCACGGTAATATTTCAGAAACTCTAATTTTTCTGTCTGTCTTTACCTGTGCTTACTGCTTATTACCAACTTATAAAATCGTCCATCATATAATGGAGATGCACGGGTGGAAACCGCAAGGGGGTCGGTAAAAATATAATTAAAATCATGTGATAAATTAATTACATGATATATACTTTATATAAATGTTTGTGAAAGTACTAATAAAACAATACAAATGCAAACAAATGCAAAATATGATTATAAACATTTTGAGTCCCCCTCCGTCTCCTGACAGTGGTTTGGTCCTGGGACTCCTGGCTCGTGATTGGTAATTAAGCGATAGTGGAGCGTTTTGGAGCGGGAGAAAATCACAACACTCCAACATTTTAAAAATCCGCTCCTCGCACCTGGCAAAATCACACAACTCCGCTCCCACTCCGCACCGCTCACATACTCTGCTCTAGACGCTTGATGTCAGTAGTATTATTCGCTTTTATTGGTGGATACAGCTGTGCATCATCGGCATAACAGTGGACATTTACTCCATAACTTCTGATGATTTGTCCCAATGGTGTAACATATAGTGAAAAAAGTATGGGACCAAGCACAGACCCTTGTGGCACACCGAATTTCACTGGTGCCGTGGAGGAGAAGGATTTATTAAAAGAGACAAAATGAGACCTATCACACAGATAGGATTCTAGCCAACCAAGAGCAGAGCCAGAGATGCCAAACACATCTTTTAGTCTGTTGATTAGCACTGCATAATCAATCGTATCAAATGCAGCGCTGAGATCTAGCAATAACAGTAGAGCCGATGAGTCCTCGTCAATCTGAAGGAGGAGATCGTTAGTCACTTTAACTAAAGCTGTTTCAGTGAAATAGGAGGCCCTAAATGCAGACAAACGGCTCGAGGAGGTCAGTTTCCGATATAGAGTAAGTTGTTTTAACACAACTTTTTCGAGGACTTTAGATAGAAAAGGTAAATTGGGGACAGGACGGTAATTATTTAGGCACCCTTGTCCAGAGTTGTTTTTTGTGTAGGGGTTTGACCACAGCCTGTTTGAAGAGGAAAGGAATGGTGCCAGTAGACGGGGACAAGTTTATAATGTTTAACATAATTTGTCCTACATAGGGCCACAGTTCTTTAAGCCGTTTTGCTGGCAGGAAATCCAGAAGGCACGTAGTTGCTTTACATGAAGAAACCACCTTTGTCAGCTCATCGAGGGATACAGGATCTAAGACTGAGAAACGAGAGGTCAGTGGATCTAAGTGAATGGGACCCGAAGCTGAGGAAGACAAAACCAAAATATTATTCCTGATATCTTCAATTTTATGTTTAAAGAAATCTAAAAAGCCTTGTGCACTAAAGGGAGAGGAGTCTTCAGTTGTTTTTGGTTGGATTAGTTTAGCAACTGTCCCAAATAGAAACCTGGGGTTATGCTGGTTTTCTCTGATTAGAGATGAGAAATAGGCCGTCTTTGCAGTGCTGAGGGCGTGCTTATAGGTGTTTACACACAAACACCACTTTTGATAATTTAGATTCGTTTTTGACTTGCGCCATATGCGTTCAAAACTCCTGCAGGCCTGTTTTAAAGCCCGGGTTTCCTCGTTATACCATGGTGTAGGTCGTCTGCTTAGTCTGGGCTTTGTCCTGAGGGGTGCCACTGAGTCAGTGATGGCCGAGAGGGTTGCATGGACCTCCTTTGTGTAGGCTTCTATTGAGTTTCCAGGTGGAGTTAAATTAGGAAGAACATCTGTCAGCCGTGTGGCAAACATTTCTATTGCAGCCGCTGTGGCGTAATATTTTATGTGTTATGTGTTTTAAACTTTGTAGACCCAGTTAGTTATTCATTTAAACAGATTAATATAAAAGACAAAACCTAATGTCTGACACGCACACACACGAAGGACCAGATATGACGCAGGTGTCTGTTATCGGAGGATACAGAGTCTGAGGAAGTAGCCTCCAAGGCCAGACAGAAATGACATCAGGGAGTTAATGAGGAGAATCCCAGAGCCTTGCACAATGATATCAGAAAGAGTTATTACTTTACTGATATCGAAACTGTGTAAAAGCTTATGTCTACTGTTCAATCTTTAGTAGAGCTTGGGGAAAGTCTACCCGGGTCGTTTATTGTGTTGGTTGTGAACAATAAAGACTCTATGGCATGGAATCTGGTGTTGCGTTCATAACTTATTCCATACAATAGTGGCAAGGACTGAGAGGTCAGTTTTGACACTACACGGCGCTAAAATTCCGTGTAGACACTACGCAATTGTCGGAATTTGAGGGGAGTTTATAACTTATCTCAAATTCCACCAGTGAGTGATCTGAAACAGCAGATGAAAGAGAGACGAAGAGATGGGAAACATCTATTCCCTGAGCCAAAACAAGATCCAGATAGTTCCACTAATGTGTGTGGGCTCATGAACAAACTGGTTGAAAGACAGGGTTGTAAGCAGTGATTGAAATGCTCTGGCCAGAGGATCACACTCCTTATTTAGATGAATATTAAAGTCACCAACTAGAAGGATATTATCAGCGTGGGTTATTAAGTCGGAGAGGAAAACTCCAAACTCATCCAAGAAAGAAGAGTAGGGACCCGGAGGGCGATAGACTACAGCTAAATAAAATGGCTTCCTTCCGTTAATTTGAGAAGGAATATGTTTGATGAGTAACACTTCGAATGAGTTAAATTTTGGCTGTGATGATGGACCTGTAAAGCAAAATGCAGCTTTATGAATGGCTGCAACACCACCACCACCCTGTTTCGTGACCGCGGACAACCGGAGGCTTGCTCCTGCCTGCACCCCCCCGCCGGCAGACCCGGCACAAACGCAGGACTCTTTGCAACAGCTGCCGAAGCAACTAAGCAGCAACTGGAGCTAATGCCAGCAGGACTGCTATCAGACCTGCATCTGATACTATCCGGAAACCCTGACACATCTAAAGTAACCAATCCCTGTCTATGCTGATCTAGCTGCTCTAACTCATAAACACGTCTCTCTAATAGAGACATGGTATTACTAGACAGATTGTCACTAGATATCCAGGTAGGAAAACCAGACTGGATGACCGTGATTGACGGGCCCTTATACGGCACTGCAGAAATGTTTCTGTAATGGAAATAACAACTTGGGTCCAGGAATACTTCCAGAAAACATTGTTGGTGAACACAACCCAGCGGGCCATTCGCAGTTGCTAAAACTCTATAGGTCAAAAAAGAAGCCATATCTAAACATGATCCAAAAGTGCAGGTGTATTCTCTGGAGCCAAGGATCATTTAAAATGGACTGCGGCAAAGTGCGCCTGGTGCAGTGGAGCCAGTGGCTCAACAAAATGTTCTCCCCACAGTTCGTACTGTGGTGCATTGGCTCAGTGGGAGAGGCTTGCCTTCAAGTGGTGTTCCAGCTGTAACACTGGTGAATGGAACCTTCATGTAAGACTGTTGTTGTGTCCAAGCGTCTGCAATGACAATGTAACCAAGACTGCTAAAGTAAGAGTGTTTAAGAGGACAAGGAACAACCTGGTGAGCTCAGTTCAGAATCTTGCATCTCTGATGGTATGGGGTTGCATGAGGCTGGCATGGGCAGCTTTTATCATCTGAAAACACCATCAATGCTCTAAAGGTATATCCAAGTTTCAACATGACAATATGCCATCCTGCAATTACAACATCACCTTGCATTCTGAAATGGACATGATCATTTTCAACATGACATCAGTAGCATTTACAACATGGACAGTTTGAAGGATCCTGAAAGTTGAGCAAATAAAAGCATGTATTAGACAAGAATGGGACAACATTCCTATTCCTAAACTTGTCCCAACTTTTTTGAGATGTGTTGATGCCATGAAATTTAAAATCAACTTAAATTTTCTCAATTTAAACATTTAATATGTCATCTATGTTGTATTTTGAATAAAATATTAAAATTTGAAACATCCACAATTATTGGATTCTGTTTTTAATTAACAATTTGCACAGTGTCCCAACATTTTGGGATATGAGTTTGTAACATACAGTATATTAATAAAAACTTTTTTTTTGCTTTGGCTTCAGATCAAAACACATTTTTATATTAGACAAAGATAATTAAAGAAAATAGAAATAGAATAGAAATGTCAATCAATTATACATGCACAAATCCAAGTAGTGTCAGTGACATGAAAACCACACTACCGTAAGATATTTCAGATACATTTTCAGAAAATTGAAAAGAACTACTGATGAAAACATTTCTTTTGAATAAATGTCTAATAGTCTTTTCCTCAAAAAAGCAAAAATAATTTCTGCACTTTAAGTACACCCTGTGTAAGACTTACACAGAATATGGCCACAATAAAGTAATTTGACTTTGTAAAGTGAATTGTTGTTGAAGTTTATTGTTTATTGTTATTATTATTGAGTTTAGTGTAAAATACTGTAAAACTGTGTTAAATTAAATAGATAGAATAGATAAATGTCAGAGAACACATGTTTGATAAATGAGGCTCAAAGAGTGCTTCAGGAGGAACAATGAGATTGAAAAGAAAAGCTTGTGTGGATCAGACTGATGTAATGTCTCTGTTTTCCTTCAGACTGGATCCTGCTGGAGTCCACTGGATCAGACCAGGTCTAAAGAAGTGTAAGTGTGACAGTCTCATTGATTTAGACCAAGACATCTCTGAACCACAGGCTTTGCTCTAAACTCACAGAAAGATTTCAAAGCTTCAGAAATATTGGAGAAGCTCAGTTTGTCTTTTTGTAAAAACTGCAGATGTTTCTTCTCTTCCACTTGATGTAAAGTGATTTTTTTCTGAGAAATAATGATTGTAAATGCTGTCATTGATGTGTCACTGAGCCTGACCTTTTGTTCACTCAGACAAACCCTATTCATTACTGGACTTACTGGACTTACAATGGATCTGTCTCTGTCCAAACTCTGAGCCAGACACAAATTCAGGGACAAAAGTCATTTCTTTTCCACATTGGCCTGAAAAGTGTGTGTGTGTGACTCTGAGACAGTGATGGTTGTAAAAGTGATGCAGCAGTAGTTTGTTGCAGAGTTAGTGTGACTCAGACTCATAGAGGCCTGCAGACACCTGTATAAGCTGGAGCTGTATGAGAGTGTGTCTGTAGCAGAGTTAGGGGCTGCTCCTCTCCACACTCACCCCCAGTGTGTCTTTAGACCTGAACACAAGCCTCAATGCAGCAGGAACACACCTTAGAAAATGTGTTGGATTAAAGCTGTCCAGTGTCTCCTAAGCTACCTACTTTTAACTTAGTAAGCTCCTCACTGGAAGGGTCTCAGGACAAGTACGGCGGGCACAACTCGAGTCGCTTTCCAAGTTTTATTTTTCACACATTTAAACATATAGCCACCTACCGGCGAACCAAACCTAACGGTTCTGTTAACACTAGATTTAGCTCATTTATGACTATGAATGCTAGATAAATTACTTAAAAGATAGTGAAAGATAGTGAAAGACAGTTTGAACGATAGGTTGTAAACCTGCAACAAAACACAAACACAAACACCATAATAAACCAATGAATTTCACACTCATGTTGATCCTTAATCTTAACTACTATTAATTCAATATTTAAACACTTACCGGCAAGGCGTACCTGTCCTGACTGATCACAAATGATAACTGACACCGCGACAAGCATATATATATAGACACAGCCTCGTGAGCAGTTAGAGCAATAATAAATAGCCCTTTGACTAAGTAAATTTACAATATGTATTAAATAAACCATAAATATGCTTGCCTTTGAAATCAATCAATAAATGCACACACTTATTCCCTAACATTACCTCAAAATTCACCAGAACATATTTACACACAAATGATTTACTTGTTAGAGAGTTCTACAAAAGCTGTGTCAGTGACTTATCGATACCAGAGCACAGCGCTGTTGGACAAAATGAGAGAAATCAAATAAAGGCACGTTTTACACACGTCACAATAAAAGTGAATGTGTCTGTTTGAGGTTTTAGTCAGAACCAGATCTGATTGAAACATTTGTGATAAAGACTGTCTCACAGAGATGTATGTATTTGCCTCAGAACAGATGAATATTTAGATCTGAGCCAGACAACAGCTCTTTAAATGGAATCAACTCTGTTTTCAATGCATCTATTAATAATCAGTGTCATAATCAACACTGTTCTGAAGCTCATGGCTGTGTGAGCCATACTTTCACTTTGTTTGAGAAGCTGTAAGGATGCTTATTGAGTGGTGGCTTTTGAGAGTAAGCCATAGGTCCTTAGTGTTAAATCTATCAGACACATAGAAAGGAGCCAGGACCATGCTGCTGCTTTGTTTATTCTGAGAAACAAGGCATTATGGGAAGGAGAAGGCCTGTATAAAACCTGTGTCATGGAGCTCATTGATGTGTGATTGTGCCTTAACTCTTTCCTGAGCCTTGGACAGCAGTGACTTTTTACTGTGTAGTCCACAGGTGTCAGAACTGACTCTAGAGTTCTTATTAAAGGAGCTCCTGAAGAGTCCAGTTTGGAGCTGTTTAACTGCACTAACCTTTTCGATTAAACATGTAGGAAGAGTCATGTGAAGGATTCTTCTGGAGACAATAAGCTGTTCTCCTCTGAGCTGTGCCTCTGCTGTCAGTCCTCCTCATCACTAGAACAACAGCAGATATCACACAAACACTGGCAAAATGACAGCAGCTGTGAACAATCTCCTGCAACACAGAGCCACATGCTCTCAGCCACTGTCTGCACCAAGCACCATCAGAACGACTGCTGCAGCTTCAACCAACTTTGTTCCTGTGTTTCCAGAGAATAGAACAACTATTGGAGTCAAATGTGTCAAAGAAATTTGACTGATGTACATTTCCATGAAGCACAGAGAAGTGAATAAACTCCTGTGTAGTGACGTCAGAGGCTGGAGCTTTAGGAGCTGCTTTATGTCCTACAGCAATAAACAGTAGAAGAAGAGTTTAAAGCTCCTCCAAACACAAGTGTTTCTTCTAATATGACTTTTCCATCAAACAGAATCTTGTAGTTGTGTTGTGAATCTTGTACATTTTTGTTAAACTCATGTGTTCAGAGAGGACAGAGGACTAACTGCAGCTGTATTGTGTCTTCTCTCCATCAGATTTCTGTGAACTCACACTGGATCCAAACACAGCTCACAGACTCCTCAAACTGTCTGACAACAACAAGAAGGTGACACATGTGGAAGAGGAGCAGCCATATCCAGATCATCAGGACAGATTTGACTTCTGGTATCAGCTGCTGTGTTCGACTGGTCTGACTGGTCGCTGTTACTGGGAGGTCCAGTGGAGCGGAGGGGTTTATATATCAGTGTCTTACAGAGGAATCAGAAGGAAAGGAGGCAGCGATGACTGTGGGTTTGGATACAACGATCAGTCCTGGAGTCTGATCTGCTCTAAAGGTCGTTACTCTGTTTGGCATAATAACAAACACACCCTCCTCCCTCACTCCTCGTCCTCTTCTGGGACAGTAGCAGTGTATGTGGACTGTCCTGCTGGCTCTCTGTCCTTCTACACAGTCTCCTCTGACCAACTGACCCACCTCCACACCTTCAACATCACATTCACTCAGACTCTGTTTCCTGGGTTTTGGCTCAAGTCTGACTCCTCAGTGTCGTTGTTAACTCTGTGGGACTGAGAGTGTCCTCTTGTAGAGAAACATCCTCACTGCTGATCAGATAGTCCAGTCTACGTGACCTCACACACTCACACATGTTAGAAAAGACTAGAAAAGACTCCAAACACACTTCAATGATCAGAGATGGACTTTGTATTTTTACTTTGATCTGGTCTGATTTGATAAAACAGAGAAACAGTTCTTTTCCAGTTTCTTTGACAGAGACAGATCCCACACAGAAACAAACTGATGACAAAATGTCCCCAAAATGTAGAAAAGCACTTCAGCTGAACTCATCACCTTCCCACAATGCACCACGAGTCTTTGGAAAATAAGTCAAATACGAGTGGATTTGCTTAGAGACGGAGGTTTTCAGTTTAAATCCAAGTGTATGTTTGTTCTATCAATGGAAATATTCTATTGTCATATTGTTTGTGTCATAAATGACACAGTTGAGTTTTCAGTTGGTGTTGCTGAGGTTTTAACTCAGTTGTCGTCACCATTTACTGAGACTATATTAAGCTGAGCTGTAAATAAATGTGTCAAATATGATCTGAGCTTTTCTAAATCACTTAAACACACTGCATTCATCAGAAAAGACAGATGTTTATGTCACTAATTCAACTGTTCACAACTGCTTAGAATAAACACAAGTTAAAGAAAGAAAACATTTCCATTAAAAGTGTCATTTTCTTTGGATTGAAAAAGGGGGCGGGGCTTTTGAAGCTGCAGCTCGGCCACTTGAAGCCTGTTCCAAAAGACGCTCGTGTGGAGTTGGACTCTAACCTTGACTTCAGACCTGACTCTGGAGCTGCCTCTGAAGGAAGGATCCTGAGGCTGTTGCACGAAGAGAGTTGAACAAACTCAGAGTTGAGTAAGTTTGGATCAAACCAAACAAATCCAAACCTGGTGCAGTGAACGCAGAAGATAAGTGCAACTTCAAGGACCAAGGAAGACACACATCCACAAGGACACTGTGTTAAAAGACTTAAAAAGAATTAAAAATGAGAAATAAAATACTTAAGAATGTTAAAAGTGAACAGTTTTAAAAGTGTAAAAGAACAAAATGTGTTTAGTTCAACGAGAACCAAGAGTTTAAATCTGAACAGGTCTAGAAACAGGAAGTTAAAATACAGGTCAAATTCTGTGTTTGAGCAGAGAACAGGAAGTTATGACCAAATCTGGAGGCACACAGACCCAGGGTCACACAGAGGTCACAGAGGTCATTCTGATAAAAGGCTTTAATGGCTTTGACGTCATGGCTATATCCTGTCCAAAGACAACCCAGTCTCCAAAAAAAACATCCATTATTAACTCTTTTACATTCTCACATTACGTTGACTGTGATATGTACGTCTGTAATACTGTAATACATAATCCTGTAATACATCCAGAGAATACTTCTGGATGGAACATCCTCTCTTCATTAAAGAAGTGCACTGTGCACAAACTGTCTGTTTTATAATCTACCTGGAGGCCAGTGATGAGCTCAGATGGAAACAGGTGCAGCACTTTGCATTAATAAATATATATATCAAATTTATATTAATATTAATTATATATATATATATATATATATATATATATATATATATATATATATATATATATATATATATATATATATATATATAAATCAGATTGATATTAATATTAATATCAATCTGAAATGGGGCACCACCTCAGTTTTACAGGCCCAAGGGAACTGTTCAGTCTCATAAATCACAAAAATGGTTGAACACAGTTCTGGGAACATCATTAAAGACATTAATACAGGGATGGTTAATAGCAGAGCAATAAAACATTCACTTTCAGAGGATATTGTGGAACCAGGAATGTTTGGAAATGTTAATCTATATTATTAAAACTTAACTCAGGGGCTTTTTAGTGGAAGAAGATGACATCGAGTGTGTTGTCTTGTACAGTCTGTTTGCTTATTTATTTATTTCTGTAAAACCCTTTGATGAAACTGATGTAATATTGAGCTATGAAAATAAAACTTTATGGAAAACTCAAAAGGCATTAGAAGAATTTCAAAGTACAAAAGACTGTAGTATTCCTTTCCTACAAAGTCCAATTAAATTAAAGTATATATAATAGACACAAAGATAAGATCAAGAAACTTTCAAATCCAGCAAACAATAAGCATCCTTTTCCTCATTTCAGCCGGATCTCTGTCTGCAGCCGGACATAAAAGATGAGGCGTCTTCCAGCGTCCTCTAAACCAGATGTGATCTGTGATTATGACTCAGGGCTGACCTCTGACCTCTGCCGGCTGGAGGACAGTTCAACACATTTACTTTACAATTCAGTGGCCGATTAGTCCGAGGGCAAAACACAACAGATCCTCGTCACCAGCGCCATATGTTTTCTGAGTTGAAGGAAAATGTAGAAGTGTCACAAAAAGAAAAATCTTTCATTGAGGGATTAATACTCTGTAATAAAATAGAACTAACAGCTGGATTTTAGGAATAAAAGGACAAATCTGAGAACTTTGAAAATCTTTATTATTATTGATTTACTCTGTAAAAAGTTACTTAAAAGTTTAGATTACAAGTGACAGTAAATTTATATCTACAATTTAAAATCGAAATCATAGAAAATATTAAATGTAAATGAAAGAAATTAAAAAGATGATTTTAGCAGTAACCAAGTACAGATTTCTGAGTAATGTTGATTTAAATTCATTATATATTTTAGTAAGTTATTTAAAAATAAGATGAACTGCTACAAACCAATACTTTTAAATTGTGTTGCTTTTATATTTATTGATTTATTTTAAAATACTTTAGTGCATTTTCAGTCAATTTCTTTTAAATGTGCTAAATACATACATTAGCTTGTCTAAAAATTTTAACTTTTTTTCAAAACAATATTTATTTGTTTCCCTTTATTAATTATTGCAAATAGTCCTTTTCTTAACACAATCTTACAGTATATTACCATTTGTTTATGCTGCTTATTGAGTTGTTGCACAAAACTGTTTGAGATTATGTGATTAAGCAGGTCACATTTAATAAGTGAGAAAACGTAAGGTGTAATTCTGTGAATGGCCAGACGAGGGCATGCTTTCTCCAGACTGAACCCTGAAGGCACAGGACACTAATAATAATGCCCACTCACTGTCCACTGTCTCCATTTAACCTATGGAGCTCTGGGCAGGAACATGCTGCTATAATCATTCAGGAGTTTCACACAGGTCTTAGTTTTAATGATTATTCTCATGTTATTTTTATACGTATTACGGTCAACAAATCATTTAATAATGAGAGTATTCTTCCACTCATTTTCTGGTTTGGGAATATCAAGAACTCTCAGTTGTACTCGGTATCAGGGACTCATACTCACACTTGATATGGCAATATTTATGGGCCCACAACCGAACGTATTAATCAACGTATTTTCTGCTTCGGACCAGAATGTTGTTATTTTAAATATTTATTTTTGCCCAAATGAGTCACATCTGGCACCTCTCTCTCTCACAGCTGCGGAGCCAGTGAACACACTGCATGCTGGGACATTAACTTACCCCTTCGTTTGAAGTGTGGTCCTCCAAAATCTATGTTTGAAAGGGTGCACTGCTCTAGCCCTTGATCCAAAGGAGAACTGGGACACCTCTTCATCTCTTGTGAACGTTCAAAACCAGGGCTAAGGGCTGGAACTGGGATCAGACCAAAGTCTCCTGTTGTCAGTGTATTATCCATCTGTGACCAGATTTACAGTGAGACTCTAATGTTTGTCTGAATAAGAGCATACTCTGTCTTCTTTGCTTAAAAGTGTTTACTGTCACCAATGGCCTAAATCTAAATCAAATCAAAACTTGAAAAACCTGTTCAAGTCCATCTAAAAGTTGTTCAAATCCATCTAAAACCTGTTCAAATCTATTTAAAACCTGTTCAAATCCATCTAAAACCTGTTCAAATCCATTTAAAACCTGTTCAAATCCATCTAAAACCTGTTCAAATCCATCTAAAACCTGTTCAAATCCATCTAAAACCTGTTCAAATCTATTTAAAACCTGTTCAAATCCATTTAAAACCTGTTCAAATCCATCTTAAACCTGTTCAAATCCAACTAAAACCAGGAAAGTTAAATATAAACTAATGCAATAAAGACCAAAATTAAGATATATAAAAACGTCTCTGGAAGGATTATTATTTACTATCGTGGCTCTTTCCCTCACCACATTGAGTTTGACACCACTGTTAATATACATTATAAAGAAACTATGTTAGCTCAGAAAGCTAAACGCTGCTGTATTAGCACTGAGCTACCAAAATCGGCACTGAACAACAGCTCTCAGCCTTGAACTTCAGAGGTTTTTATTTTCTCCATAAAAAACAGTTTAGTATAACATAGTCACTTGTTGATGTGCCCAAAATTGTGACTTATTTGTGTCTTCACTGACCTCTAGTGACAAGGCAGGGTAAACAAATCTGGACATGCCTTCTGCTTTTGTCAATAGACTTCTTCCCCAAATGGACCTGTCTCTTTGTAGACATACATTTAATATTGTTTAGTTTTTTTTTACTTAGGGACAAAACTCACCTTTTCTCTTTCTGCTCCATCTTTTATGATATGTATTCCTAAATATTTAACCTCTTTTTTCATTAAAATACCACAAATTGAACTCTCAGCTCAATCATATAAAGTCAGAATCTCACATTTGGATGTGTTTAATATAAAACCAGATGCAGCAGAAGTTCTTGATTTGTTTTATGGCTTTCCCTGAAGTTTATCTTTTAAAAATAGAACTGTGTCATCTGCCAATTGTGTGAGTTTTATTTCTCTTTGGAAGATGTTAATTCCAATAATATTTAGTTCATTTTAATAAATATAGAATTTGAATAAAACCTGTTTGTGTGTCACTAATGATGTTTGAAAGAGCACTTTTAAGGCAGTGTTGAAGTGTTTGATGTGGTCATGTTTTCAGTGTTGACCTACACCAGATTTGGGAGCACACAGAGTTTCCACCTGTTGCTGAGGATTGTAATGTCTGGATTACGCTGGAATGCCTTTGATCCACCGCGAAGGTAAAAGAATGAACTGATGAATGCACTGTGAGACACATCTTTGACACAAAGTTGGAGAACAAATAATAAGGATCCTCAAACACAAGCCCCACAGACGACATATGAACAATGTGACAAGAGCATTTTACAAGTTGTGACTAAAACAAAGGCAGAAACAGAGAGGCTTGTAAAACAACAGCAGCAGTCACAGTTACCTAGAAAAGATGTTCCTGTTTTTAAAGGTGACCCCTGACCTTTAAAGCCTTCATCAGAGCGTTTGAACACACTATTAAATTAAAAGAGGCACAACGACTCCTGGAAAAACATTTTGGAGATGAGCAGGTGATCACAAGTGTTTAGGAATCTAGGACTCATCCTGGACTCAGACTTGAATTTATTACATCATCAGCATTTTATCACCTTCAAAACATTTCCAAAGTCAAAGGGATAATGTCTAAAGCAGACTTAGAGAGACTTGTGCAGCGATGATTTTAGTTTATTGTCAAACATGTATTTTATTATTTATTCTATTGTGAATAAAATATAAGTTTGAGATTTTTTATTCACAGTTTGTACAGTGTCCTAACGTTTTGGGGAATGGGGTTTGTATCATCCACATAGAGGTTACTTTTAAAATGGTGTCCTCCATGTTAATCCCCTGTCCACCTGGATCTGCCCCAATAGCACAGGCTAACGGCTCCAGTGCTCGGAGAAATAAAGCTGGTGGAAGCCGTGTGGACCTAAAGACATGAAAAGGATGTGATATTATACGGTTAGTTTTAACTCGTGCAAGTGGTTCATGGGACAGAGTCTTGGTCCATTTCATGTGTTGGTTCCAAATTTAGAGAGAACATAAAATAAGAAGGGCCACTCGATCCAAAGCTTTTCCAGCGACACAGCTACTGCTGGACCCTGAAAAGATGAGTCCTTTAACATTTGATGAAATAGTCTTCTCATATTATTCGAGGCTAAACGTGATCCTTGTCTGGCTTTGGAACAAGAGAAATTAGAGCAGATCACATTGTTATTGGCTTTGACTGATTTGAGATAATATCATTGTACAACAAAGTTAAAAGAGGCACAAGTGTGTCTTGGACTCCACAGAACTCTAGCCTGTGTCCAAGTCTGACAAGGGTTTTTATAAATGTGAGAAAAACAAGGCCAAAGATCTTCACAGATTTGGAATTTGGACAATAATAGAACTTAGAAATCATTATGTAACTTGGATTTTAATGAAATTCAACATGTTTAAATATCTCCTGAGAAGAAATATGAATCATATTTGTATTTAATCTTGTTTTTTACACTGCTCTGTTCACAGCTCGACTCAGACGGCTTCATGTGTCAGACCAACGCAGCAGAACAAGCACAAACATTAGATTTGACACAAACCGAGGCTTTAGTTTGTGGATTTAAGTCATTGTCTGACACTAATTTGACATGATCAGCAAAAATCACAAAGAAAATAACACACTGCAATGTACAGACTTTTATACACAATGGATCAGCTTCAAGACCAACAGTTAGACTCAAGTTATAGACCTGAGTCCAAACAAATACTAAAGCACAAAAGACATTAGAAGATAAACATAAATACATAGAGTTAATAATATTTGTGGAGTAAATATGAATGTATAATATTTAAGTGTGTTTGTGTGAGACAGGTACAAAGGCCCAAAAATATATCTTCTCAAAATCCTTTTAAAGCTTCTTCGACATGAGATTGGTAGAAACATGTCTAACTCATGGACACAGTGCCCTCTGCTGGACACAAACCTCCAATATAACTTTCATCTAAAAGAAAAAGTGAAAGTCAAAGTCAGTGTTGTTGTGTTGGACCTGATGGTTCTAGTTTAAAGTGACTGGACTGTAGCTGCTGCTGAATGTGGCCTCACACTGGAGTAAACACAGCTCTGTTCCTGTTCACACGTCCTTCTCTCTGAGTTGGAGTCAAAAAAGAAGTGACCTGTCAATGTATCAAATGAAAGAAACAAGAGACTCACCTTTAGATGTTTTTGAGCTCCAGCACAGAATCTGTGGCATCTGTAAAAGAAACATTTCATTTCATTCACAGTGGACAGTGTTTTTACTGCTTTAGTGCAAAAGAAAAAGAAGCCATAGTGACACTTTCATTGTGAACAGACTTTGTGTGAACTCTTGTCCTTTTCTGGATTTGGACTTTTGATTACAGACAGTTTGGTTTTCTTCAAAATAAAACTCCTTCTTCTTGCCTTAGAGGAAGTCGTCAAGTTATAAGAAGCTGAGACTGACCAATAGGACGAGAGGTGTAATTGTTGCTGGTCATGTGATCTTCAGCAGAGCTCTGATTGGTTCTCACAGACCTTAAGTACAAAACTGTAACAAACAAAGACAAATCAATAGTGAATTATAATATTAAAGGCATTTGTATCAGAAACAAATACAGTGTTTGTGTCTGATATAGTCTTATCTTTTGACTTTGTGCAGCGTCACAGAAGCAGCAGCAGAATTAATCCAACTATTGCACAGATAAGTCCAATGATCAACATGGCAGGAAATGAAGAGCTATGTTCCTTTGCTGCAAGAATTTATCTCATGTTAATATTTACAACTCACATTGTAGCAGCGCTTTATAAATACACCTTCAAACCTCCAACTTTGTGTTTCTATTTTAAATTAAAAAGATATTTCTCACATTTGAGTGAGATCCAACTCTCTGGAGAAGTCCAAATGTGTGGAGATCTTGGGCCTTGTTCTTGTCCCTCACATTTATAAAAACCCTCGTCAGACTTGGACACTGCAGAGATGTTGAACTCACTTTGGGTTCCATTTTGGATTAGTTTTCCATTTTTATAGAAAAGGACAGAAGAAAGAGCAGTAGATGTGTTGAGTTTACAGCCGAGAGAAACAGGTGGTCCCTCAGTCACAGGATGAACAGGACTCACAAGGACAACATCACCTGTGAAAAGTCACACTTGGACTATTCCATTATCACAGCAATAAAAAGAAGAGGATGGCTGTATTCATCTATTCTATGAAAAATGAAATGAAAAAGTCATGTTGAGGGCATTGCTCAGTTCTCCTGATCCAGACTCACACCAAAACACTGCATTAGTTTTCTCTTTTGGGAAAAGTCACATTTAGATGTATCTGTCCAGTAGGAAGTACATTGTGGTAAGAAAAGGCCGTTCTGAGAAAAGCCTTTGAGTGTCCACTCTCCATTAGTGGAGTTGGATTGACAGCTCAGTGAGACTTTGTCAGACGTGAGGTGCTGTGATGTGTCAGGACTCACTGTGAGAGACACTGGGGACTCAACATCTGCAAAACACTAATATAAGAGAGCAGCTCAGAGTCAGTGTGCCTCCAGACTGAACCTCTGTGTCACCAGTCACTGTGGCCTTTGCTTTTTCTCTGCATCACATTATGAAACAAAAGAAACAGATCAGTTTAAATAAATCACTTTTAGAGAAGCAGCTGTGTCCACTTTCTTCTCACTTTAATCAAACACATGTTACAAAAAGAACTAAATCAAGACATTTTATTTGAGTGTATTAAAGAAAAAGAAATCTAAGTCATAAATATGAAAATGAATAGTTGTCCAGACTCACTCAGTTCTTCCAGTGTGGTCTCTCTGCTCCACAGTGTTGTGTCTATTTCTTTTCTTTAGTTTGAGAAACAAAACAGTCTAAATAACAGCAGTAAAATAAACTGTTCTACACACCGACTGATTACAAGTGCTTGATTTCAGATTTAATAAACGGAGTTGGGTAAGGCAGTATTTCAGTGGCTGCCCCCTGTGCATGGACTGACCTGCAAAAGGACTTCAATCCATCTGAACTTGTTACTTTAGGAGAATTTAAATCGATCCTAAAGAAGCGTGAACTCAAGGAGCTTGGTAAATGTAACTGTTTTTAAACTCTTTTGTAACTATTGAGAGTAAATATTGTTCTTTGTGTGTTTGATAATTCTTGTATTTGTCACAAACTGTGTGTAATGCTGTCGTCTTGGCCAGGTCCCTCTTGGAAAAGAGATTTTTGATCTCAATGAGGATATCACCAGGTTAAAGAAAGATATAATAAATAAATTGAAGGTGTTATAACTTTTGTCTTAACTGTTCACTTTCTGTTGCTTTGACTTTTATTTTTATTTCAGATCTAGCTTTAAAAACACAAGTGTACTCATCAGTTTGTAAAACAGTGACAGTATTAGTTGATTCTGTGACGATGTGTTGGTCCATCCTCTGCAGGAGTAGACACCTCTATTTGAGACACTGACACCAGCTGAGTTTTCTTTCATTGTTTCCCTCTGAGAGTCCGAGGCTGACTTTAGTCTGAACCATTCATAAGTTCTTTAAAGCCTCGACTTCACAGCTCAGAGTCACACTGCTCTGTTCTGGGATGGTGTCACTGGAGCTTTTCAGATGGACTCTGTGTCTATTTTCTGAAAATACAACAGAATAAGAAATGCAAGAAAATGGTTACAGTTACTGAGTTCAATGTAGGACATGGTGAAAGTAGTTTTATTGTTTGTTTGTCTTTTGTGAAAAAATAGCAGCTGTTGATGAATGTTTGTTTAATGGTGACTTTTGTCCTTGTTTTCCATATTTTAACTGTGGAGACTGCGATGATGAGTTGAATGAGTTTGAACTGTTTCGGTGTGAACCTTTCCTCCATGAGTCCAAACAGAACAGAGCAGAAGTTTACATTAAAAGTGAGTCCAAGTCCGTTTAGTTTGGTCCACATTTCTTTTGAGTGACAGCAGTCTAAAAACAAATGTGTGTGGGTCTCGTCCTCAGAACAGTTTTGGTGCTTACATAACAACTCCATGAAACAGTGGCTCTGAGCGGGAGTCTGGTCACTGATATAAGCCTCTTATATCTCCAAGACTTTCATCAGAGTCTTTACAATCCAGTGCTGCACATTCATCGTCATTTAAATATTTATACAAGACAAAACCACCGACAACAATGTCATTAAGTTTGTTCAAAAGACTTTTGTTCAAAAACCGTTCCAATCCAGGACATATTTATGAGTAAAATCACCAAACAACAATTGAAACTCTGGTCCTGACGTGCTCGTCCCACTCTCTTCCTCCAACACTTTTTGTCTCTCGCCCAACGTGCATTTCTTATAAAGTCTAATGATGTGTTTTTATAAAGGCTAGCATTCATTTTAGCCTTAAATCTATGTTCCCTAATCCTCCATGTTTTTTTACTTTTAAATAAGACACAAACACAACATTGTGTTTCCACTTTTAACCTGGAAACACCATTTTAAGTGACTCCATCCTGAAGCTCACTGAGAGAGGCCCAAGGGTTTGCAGCTCTGTCGACAAAGCAAAGACTGTTACTTTGAGGAATCTAAAATATAAAACATGTTTGGAGTTATTTCACACTTTTTTTTTTGCTGTAATTTCTTTGTGTTTAAAATCTAAAAACCCGATTCCCAAAGATTTTGGACTCTGTACAAATTATGAATAAATAAGGAATGCAATAATTTACAAATCTCATAAACGTATATTTATTCACTTCAATAGAATATAGATAACAAATCAAATGTTATCTCTCAAACATTTTGAAATGTATTGCCAAATATTGCCTTATTTTGGATTTCATGAGAGCTAAAAACAATATCTCTGGTTCTTTTGGGACGAGTGCTGGAGCTAAGAGAATAAAAACTATAAAACCAATGTAAAGTTTGTCTGTTTAATTCCACTCAGAAAAACGCACAAGTCTAGCGCTGTTAGACAAGCCGCAGCTAACATGAGGTCAGCCCATGTGTTGTGCGTCTGCTCAACTCAATACCCTAAAGGTCATAACCTTTGGCCACACCTCACACAGGAGGGGGCACTTCCTGTCCCAGTATCAGTACTTTTCCACTAAGTGTCCAGCCTGGGGTGACCAACTGGTTCTAACTGGTTTCAACAGATGAGGTATTTAGTGTCCTAATCTAGGGTGAAGTGTAGTGTGCAAATAACACACAGAAAAGTTATAAGAGTGCTTCTTATTATAAAACACTAAAGGTAACAATAAGAGGCCGGAAAAGTTTAATGTACATATAAAGAACAGCTGGAGGACACATTTGTAACTTATTAGGTCAATTAGCAACATGCTTGGGAATAAAAAGAGCCTCTCAGAGTGTCTCTCAGAAGTCAAAATGGGCAAAAGATCCCCAATGCTGTGGCAAAATATAGTGGAGCAATATCAAAAAGGAGTTTCTCAGAGAAAAATTGTAAAGAGTTTGCAGCTATCATCATCTACAGTGCATAATATCATCCAAAGATTCAGAGAATCTGGAACAATCTCTGTGCGTAAGGGTCAAGGCTGGAAAACCAGACTGTCCCTGAACAATGATTAGAAGTAGTGCAAAGTCCTGTCTTTGTCTTGTTTGGATTAGCCTGGAGCCAATAGGAGACACAGCTAAAGACATGAAGTCATAAGTGTTTCTGGATAAGCATCTGAACTGGAGCAGGAGTGAGAGCATATAATACATAATATACAATTACTACGACAGATAAGTTTGTTTTGTCTAAAGCTCTATATAATATATATACGTATATAAACATATATAAACATATAAACACATGTAGATAACATACAGTTGTGCTCATACGTTTTATTTAAACAAACTTTTAAATGATTGGGCTTTTATGTTTTACTATTTTGTGATTTATATCTGTGAAAGGTGATAACTTTTTTTTTCACTCATTCTCTCTGTTCTCCTCAGTTGGTCTTTCATGAAGCACAGAGGACTTGTCTTCATCATCTTCACTTTTCACAGAGACTGGAGGGAATGGGTAGCCTGGTTCTACCAGATTCTCGTACATTTCATTTGTACAGAGAGTCTGGCCTCGCTCCATTGACAAGCGTTTACTTCCTTGTATGCGGAAACTCTGTTGAAGTTTAAAACTATTGGATCTGCCCAGAGTCACTCAGGATCTGCCATAGCCAATCGCTAACGTCGATCCAACGCAAACTGACGCACTACATCAACGTCATCGTTCTCAGCCACTCCCTCTGTTCGCTGATTGGTCCTACAAAAAATTGATTTCTGGAAACCTAAGAATATACAGCAATCCCAGACGTAGTACTGAAGCGAAATGAAATTGAGCGGAAGTACGTAGGAGGGCGGAGCCAGGCTAGGGAATGGGAACTCTTGCAGCTGCTCTTCCTCTGGTTCCTCTTTAATCTTCTCTAGACTCTTCTCCGACACAATCTGAACACCTGCAGGAGACATATGTTGAAACTGTGAGTTAGTGTTAAGTTATGGAGGGGGACATATTTGTTTCTAAATGACAACACTCGCAGACAGTTACACACACACACACGTGACACGTCACAGTGAAAAACCTCATCTACATTTCACAAATGGACTGAGAAGAGCCATCACAGCGGCCAAGAGGCAGTACAGAGAGAAGCTGGACAGCTTCTACTCTACTGCTGATTCAGGGCGGATGTGGCAAGGCCTGCAGCACATCACAGACTACAGGACCACCACCAACAACATCGCCTCAACAGACAGCCTGCCGGATGAACGTAACAATTTCTACGCCCGCTTTGAGGCTCCCAGCAACACTGCAGAGAGGGAGCTCACACACACCTGGTTCACCCAACCCCCCTCCCCTCCACCAACCATCTCAACAACACAGCTACACAGAGCTCTGAGGAAGATCAACCCCCGCAAAGCAGCAGGACCAGACAACATTCCTGGCCGGGCCCTCAGAGCATGTGCCAACGAGCTGGTTGATGTTTTCACCTCCATCTTCAACCTCTCCTCAGCCAGCGCATTGTCCCATCATGCTTCAAGACCACGACCATCGTCCCCTGCCCAAGAAGAACCCACCCACCTGCCTGAATGACTACAGGCCAGTGGCACTCACTCCAATCATTATGAAGTGTTTCGAGAGAGTGGTGCTGGCCCACATTCAGAGCAGCATACCGACACCATTGACCCCTGCAGTATGCCTACCGCCCAACAGGTCCACCTCGGATGCAATCCCTACTGCCGTCCACTACTCCTCTCACACCTGGAGAACAAGGACTCATACACGGATACTTTTCATAGATTACAGCTCCGCCTTCAACACGGTCATCCCACACAAACTCACCCACAAACTGTCCACACTTGGTTTGCACCCCACCCTCTGTGACTGGCTCCTAGATTTCCTGACTGGCAGGCCTCAGTCTGTCAGGATTGGTAATAGGACTTCAGCCAGCACCATCACAAACATTGGTACTCCACAGGGCTGTGTACTCAGCCCCATCCTCTACACCCTGTACACCTACGACTGTGTCGCCTCTCAAGGACAACATCATCCTGAAGTTTGCCGACGGCACCGCAGTGATAGGACGCATCGCTGGCGGTGACGAGGCAGCTTACAGGAGGGAGGTGGCCAGTCTGGTGTCATGGTGTGAAGACAACAACCTCACCCTCAACACGGACAAGACAAAGGAGATGATAGTGGACATGAGGAGGGAGAGGAGAACGCCTCAGCCACTATTCATCCGGGAGCTTGAAGTGGAGAGGGTGAGCAACTTCAAATACTTGGGTGTCCACATCAATGAGGACCTCACTTGGACACCTCACATCACACAGCTGGTCAAGAAGGCTCAACAGCGGCTGTATTTTTCTGAGGAGGCTGAGGAAGTTTGGCATGTCGCCCAAGATCCTCAGCAACTTCTACAGCTGCACCATTGAGAGTGTCCTAACCAGCTGCATCACTGTGTGGTACGGCAGCACTTCTGCCATGGACCGCAAAACGCCTGCAGAGAGTGGTGAAGACTGCGCAGAAGATCACCAGGACTCCACTGCCCTCTCTGCAGAGCATCTACCACCGCAGAGTCCACAGAAGAGCTGCTTCCATCCTCAAAGACCCCTCCCACCCCCAACATGGTCTGTTCACACTTCTACCCTCAGGACGGAGGTACAGAAGTGTGAAATGCAGGACTTCAGAATGAAGAACTCATTCTTTCCCTCTGCCATAAGACTCCTAAACAGCAGATAGGAGTCTACAATCACAATCACAACATTACATGAACAATTGTTTACCTACTGCACTACCTCACTTTACTTTACACCGTCACTTTACTTTACACGTCACTTTACACCATCACAACTGCACTACCTCACTTTACTACTTTACTCCTTTTGCCCTCTTGTATTTTTTGTATATTTGTATTTTTTGTATACTTGCATTATTATTACTTGTATATTTGTCTTATTTTTTATTTTTTTTTACTTACTTGTGTGACATTTTACTGTGGACGGCAAAGTAAGAATTTCATTGTACAGGGAAACATGCTTTCTGTCTGTACACATGACAATAAACACTTTGAATCTTTGAATCTTGAATCAAAGAAGAGAAAGTTTATTCTAATCAATTGGAGCTTTGTAAATGTACAGTTGTGCTCAGAAGTTTACAGACTCTGGCAGAATTTATGATTTTTCTTGTGATTTTTTTTTCCCTGATTCTGTACTTTTGCTGGAAATAAGACAGTAATTCTTACTATTATTTATGGCACCTGTCCATAAAGCCGTGACCTGCTCAGGGCGATGCAAATATAATGAATAATGGTTAAAATATTCGATGTTTGAAGAGTGGTAGACATGACCTAGATAATGCAAATCCAAGTGTAGGACATATTTATTCTGTTTAATATTGCTTTTGCGTGCTCACAGAGACTTCAGGCGTTGGTATCATTTCTGTATTTGGCTGGAAGGACAATGGCCTTTTACAGGTCAGAACACTTTTCATATGGTTTGTACTACGCCAAGAAAATAAACTGGGATCCAAATGAACCCCGGCCATCCTCTGTTGTAGGACACAGTTACACTCACAGATTAGCCTACAAAAGGTCAATGTTGCTGCATTTCAATGCTCTGTGACTCACTTGTGTTCAGTAAATTTGAACATGTGTCTGTGTCATTGGCGTCTTTGTCATGTTTTGACTGGAGGTGCTGTGGATGTTCACATAATGCTTATGTTGTCTAATAAAATGACACAGTTACAGCAAAGTTCAGCATAGATGTGGTATGACTACAATCAGCTCGAAAGCAACATGAAAGCAGCTACTAATCCACCTGTTCTTACAAAGATGTTGCTTCAAACAGCACACCGTATAATCCCTCTGTGTCACATTAGATGTTCTATGAGGAACAATCACTTGGACACAGGAATGCTTACCATTGTTGTGCCGGGATTTCCTCAGGATTCAATAGCCTGTATGTCTTGTGTGTGAGCGATGGTAGGATGTGACGGGATGGACAAGTCCTTCACACAGCAGCAGGCCAGCAAAAGAAAGGATTGTTCTTATGAAATGAGAAATGGCCAGCACATTGGTTCAGTGACAGTCCGTTTGGTGTATGTACTTGTCATGTGTGTCCCCTCAGACAGGAGTGGACAGGAGTGGACAGTGTGCAGTTTGACTGATGATATCGGTTTCTGAGCGGCTGCGACACAAGTGTTGGCTGTAATCTAGTTGCAAATAATGGTTTGCATCTTTAGAAGAGGAGACCATATTTTAATGTCCCCTTGCTTTAGGAGAGGTTGAATTGAATTATATGGATTATTATTATTAAGTTTGACATTTGGTTGAGCCACAATGTGATTTACTGCTTTAAATGCACAGTTATTTTGACGTGCACAGTTGTGGAAGTCTGTAAAGTGGAATTCAATATGTTCTTTTAGATAAGAATATTAAAATTGTTATTACATCAACAACAAAAAAGTCTGGAGTCTTTTATTACCTCTGAAAATCGTCATCTAAAGCTATTTTCAAATTTACTGTGAACTGCGACAGCTGTCGGGCTCAAAAAAACGAATGGAGGGGGTCACGCTGGGCTTCTTCATTCTGTGATTTGATCTGCCTTAAGGAAAGTGCGCAGTTCTTTAGATTAAAGCTTTCAAACAGCATTATTTTAAAAATAACACTAGGGTGGAAAAAGGACAAAGCTGGGACAACACTTGAGACGGACAAGACTCTTGAAATAACAATGAACTCAACTTATAGACCAGCCAAGTCCAAAGTCCGGCCCGCGGGCCAATCATGGCACAAAGTGAAACTTTATGTGGCAGCTCCAGGAAATAATATTTATTGTTTATGGCCCCAACAGCTTTATACAAACAGGTTCAAATCCAACTAAAACCTGTTCAAATCCAACTAAAACTTGTTCAAATCCAACTAAAACCTGTTCAAATCCAACTAAAACCTGTTCAAATCCAACTGAAATCTGTTCAGATCCAAGTAAAACCTGTTCAAATCCATCTAAAAGCTGTTTAAATCCAACTAAAACCTGTTCAAATCCAACTAAAACCTGTTCAAATCCAACTGAAATCTGTTCAGATCCAAGTAAAACCTGTTCAAATCCATCTAAAAGCTGTTTAAATCCAACTAAAACCTGTTCAAATCCAACTAAAACCTGTTCAAATCCAACTAAAACCTTGTGGAATAAGAAGAAGAAGAAAAAAAAACATGTCCTTTCATCAGATGTGGTCGTCTTTACAAAATGTTTGGACACCTCATAGATCTGGACTAGGGATGCTCATTTCGATTAATTTTCCCAACCAACAACCGCCGCTCCTTAATCAAAATACAAACAATTTTTTTTTTTATCAAAGGGTTTATTTTAACGTGCAAATTGCAAACAGCAGAATACAGAACAGATCAACAACAGAACCTGGATTCAGTTTAAATTTCCACGCACCTGCAGCATTTCTGACAGTGAGAGAAAAATAGAATAAAATAATACAAATAAAAAACAAAATAGGCCTACACTAAATATATTTTTTAAACTTAAATAATTAACAAATTAGGATGACAAAAAGAAAACACTGAATCCGTTTTAAACGAAGCTTTCAAAAACCGGCAATCTTTTTCGATAACTAAGATTTTTCGTTAAATAAAAATAGCAGCCCTACCTCAACACCTTGTTTAATTTTTATTTAAAAAAAGCAACATATCAACGTGATGTGGGGTCAGTCTGGAGCGTAGCCTGTTGACAGTTAGACCCGCGGCAGAAAACACCCTCTCCGATGGGACAGATGTACCGGGAATACACAGGTAACGTCTCGCTAGAGTGGCCAGCTTCGGGAAGCGCCTTTCATTTGCTTTCCACCAGTCAAGAGGATTAATATCCAGAGAAGGAGGATCGTCTCTCATGTAGATGTCAACCTCTGCTTCTGGATAATCAATGGCTTGACGAGGGGTGCTGTAGTCACCTCCCAGGAGCATAATCATGGCGTTGCTTTGGCTGCGGTCTTCATCTCCAGCTTGGGTAGCAGACACCGCTTTCTCATCTCCTTCTGCATTGGCCATTACCAAAGCAGTACACATTTCAATAAGTTTTGCTTTTGCATCTTCTTTCTCCGTTTGTGCAAAAAAAAAAAAAAAAAGGTTTATGCCGTGGGTCCAGGACAGAGGTGATCAGCGCAGGTTTGGCCACCAGATCATCCTTGTCAACCTGTGACAAACATAGAACCTCCTTATAAATTCAAAACAACGACAATAATAAATAATAATAATAATAATAATAATAATAATAATAATAATTAATAATAATAACTACCTCCATGCGGCCACTTAAGGACTGCCGAACCTTTGCCTTGAACTCCGTCACTCTGTGGCCGTCATCCTCGGCTCTAATCAGGTGTGTATTCAGCAGGCTAAAGGTGATGGGGTAAATGTTGGAAATTGAAACGTTCTTTTCTGATGACATTATGGTGGTTGCACATTTTAAAGTTTCCAACACGGGCGCAATCTCCTCCATTATTTGCCAGTGTTCGTCTCGTATCTCCAGGGTTCTGGCATCTTGCAGCCTTGTAACTGTTCGGTCAGACAGAACAGCTGTAACAGCCCACCTTTGTTCGAGAAGTCTTCCGAACATGTCACACACTGAGTTCCATCTTGTTTTACAAGACTGAATGAGCTGGTGTTTCGGAAGTTTCATTTGTGATTGTTTATCTTCCAGTGCCTTGGATGCAGGGGTGCTGTGGCTAAAATGCCTAACCAGGCGCCCAGCTGCAATGATGACCCGATGCACGAACACATTAAATCCATCATTTACAGCGAGCTGTAATGTATGAGCAAAACAGGGAACCAAGTCCCAGTTCACCCGTTCTGGAGAGTTTGCAGCCACGATGTTGCGTGCATTGTCATGAACACATGCAGACACTTTCCCATCAAGTCCCCATGTCTCCACCGCAACAATTAGTTTAGCTGCGAGGTTCTCAGCTGTGTGTCTGCTTGGCATACTCTGTGTTAGAAGGACAGCTGTATTAACTTGCCAGTCCTCGTCGATGTAGTGGCACGTTATTGTTATATAGCTCTCCGTTGTGAATGCCGTCCAGCAGTCAGTCGTAAGGGCCACAAACTTTGTGCTTTCGAGTTGTGTTTTAAACGACTTTTTTCGCTCCTCAAAACGGGTCTCAATTCTACGGGTAATAGTGCATCTTGATGGGATTTCATAATTGGGCTCAATATAGCCCAGTAGCTCTTGAAAACCTTCACCACAGAGACACTTATGGGCAAAGTGTCTTTAACTATCATTGAACAGATTCTCTGCGTTATCTCCTCAGATCGCCACGCATCATCTTCTCCTGATAACATGGAGGGCAAAGTTGGTTGCCCTTCATCACCTTGTGGATGTTTGCTTGTAAATGGTACTGCATCGCACTTGTGCTACTGCTGTATTTTAATACGACGCCGCATAATTTACAGGTAACTTCGTCGCCCTTTCTGTTAAAATGATCCCACACAGTGCTTCTTTTTGCTCGCTTCATTTTGCTTACCTTGCTCGAAAAAAAAAATTTCTTCAGGCATGTGTCACGTGTGTGGTTGCGCTGCAGGCCGACGACTCCGTGAGTTAATAAATATAAGCTATATAGTAGGCTATTTTATTTTTAAACCATGCAGCAAACAAAAAAAAAAAAAGAACCTTAAAAAAAAAAAATGTTTTAAACCGTTTAACTGATAGTATTAATCGGTCAAAATTTTTACTTTAGGTTAACGGTTAAACGGTCAATATGAGCATCCCTAATCTGGACCCAATGTTCTTTTATTTAAGCTCATTTAAAGTGGGATTGGTTTTGGATTGAATGACAACACACTGTTTTGTAAAAGGAGGTGTATTCCTGTGATCTACAATAATTTGTTTAAATAACCATCTCATGAATATATATATATATTACTTTGAAGGAAAAACATGCCAGCCCTATCATGGTCAGGTAACCATGACGACAAGATCACAAAGCCCGCCTAATTTTGTTTTTGTTTTTTAGTTTGTTAAAAATAAGAATATGAAATAGAAAGTAGTCCTAATTGTGACTGTGATACTTTTACGACTCACAGGACGTTCTGATCTGCCATTGCAGGACACACTCTCTTCGATGGTTTGGTGACATTGTGCTCTGGCAGATATACACTAATAATCCCTTTATCAAAGTAACACTGGGTTCAGTAATGGGGCTAAAACTGATTTCATTTTTAAAAAATGTTTTAAATTAAATCTTCTGTAGTAAGACACGTTAATGAAACTTTTTAGGATACGTGCCCCTAAAGCGCTCCAAGGATGTGTTTACATTTGTGTCTTCTTCTTTTACTTCAGACAAAAACAGAAACCATTCAACTACAGACTTATTTAATACCAAGTTGTTTCCACTTAGCTTTCTGCAAAAAGACTAAGCTTTCCTTAAGAGACACTGGACAACACTGTCGGTGGACTGTTTGTGGAGAAGGGCTCAACTTTATTGGTTGTGACAATTTAGTAAGGCACTAACCTTCTAACTGCTACACATTCTGCCACATCGCTCTTTCAGCTGTCAGAAAGATATAATGTCACATAATCTTAATCTTTTGTTGTTCTTTTTGCATTACCTATATAATCTATTTATGGATGTATTGTTTTCTTTTTGGAGCTTATTCACTGTGTAAGCAGATGTAGTGTTGTGTGCAGATCAGGCACTTTCTGTTTTTTCAACATGATGATGACAAATGAGCCGACTCCTTTGTGGTGAAGAACTAGTGAACATTCTAAATGTCGGGGTTTTATTTGAATCTGTTACATTTGGTGTTACCTGTTTGCTAGTTTGTTTTGGATTGGCTGGGAAGCATTGGAGAGTATTTTTGTCTGTGGTCTGGTATTGATGTAATGAGTTTTCATGAGCCGTCCTCTTCTGTTTCAAGGGTAACCTCTTGAGCTGATCATTTTAAATGATCTGAAGGATATATATCTTATCTATCTATACGAGTAAAACTTTCATAGTGTTGCTTGAAAGGCATTTTTTGCTCATTCTTGTCTTTCTAACCCTAACCATCACTAACACACCCACTCCCACGGCCACATTGTCTTTCATTCAACTGATCTCTCAGCAACACCTGCTTTTAGATTATCATTAAACCTCGCTGCAAGTGTGTGTTTAGGTCATTGCTTGGCTTTGACCTGTACTTAGCATTTAAATCAGGCTGGTCTTGGCTGTGATCTCATTACCAGGGCACCTGACTGTACTTGATGTAAAGCCTGGACAGCCCTAATAAAGATCCCTTGAAGGAGGGTTGAAGGAGGGAACGATGAGGCTTGTCCCGCAGCCCAGGTAATCTACTGCAGAGAGACTGTGTTATTATAGACTTGATCGCTCGTATTATTAGATCAATTTTATATAGCGCTTTTCCGGGGACGCAAAGATGCTTTACATATCAATTATTAATTCACTCCACAGTCACACACTGGTGGTAGTAAGCTACATCTGTAACCACAGCTGCCCTGGGGCAGACTGACAGAGACGTGGCAGCCATTCCGTGCCTACGGAGTCTCCGACCATCACCACATACATTCACTAAACATTCTTACACATTCATACGAGGCAAGGTGGGTTAAGTGTCTTGCCCAAGGACACAACAACAGTATGAACTGTGGGGAAAGCAGGAATCAAACCTACTACCTTCCGGTTGAAGGACGGCCGCTCTTGTGGAAGGATTCAATCCAGAATGTAATACATACAAACATTTGTGGCCCCTCCTCTCATCTTTATTCCTCAAGCAATCAACAAGTTCCATATGACATAAAGAGTGCATTAATAACACTGCTCCTCAAACCAAGCCCTCTATAACCCCCCTCAGCATCAATAACTACAAATGCTCAAATATCCACGTGTTTGACTTTAAACAGAGGAACTAGACAAGGATGTCCATTATGTCCATTACTCTTGGCACTGTTCATAGAAGCTCTGGCCACAGCCATAAGACAGAATGACACTATTACAGGCCTCAGAACATCCTCTCATCAACATAAACTCATGACACACTCTTATTCATAACAAACATTTCAAAGTCAGCCTTCTGTCAGTCCACAATCTGATGAACAGATTCAGTAAGGTATCTGTCTGTTCCATCAACTGGTCCAAGTCCCAGACTCTGGCTCTAAACCACTTTGACTGGGACGCTGAGGTCAGGGATAGACCTTATAACCTCAGAAAACAATCCATCAATTATCTCACAATACAGATCTCAACCAATACAAAAGAAAGATTCAATGACCTCTGACCTCCTCCAACAATCATACAACCTCCCACAGCACAGCCATTATCAATATGTCCAGTTAAAAGAAACAATAATAACTTTAACAACAAACTGACCACCATCTCCACGCACTCTGACTCTGGACACCAGTCAAAAACTTCTGGACGGGGGTCACGGGAGAGCAGTCCAGGATCCTCAGCCTCAGCACTCTCCTCATCCATAGCCCTACTAGGTCACCTGTCCACACTTTTCATTTAGAAAAAAACACTGCCAAAAAAAAATGTGAATAAATCCCTGGCTGCACCTTCTTCTGGACGACTCCACCTAAAACACTAACACATAATCCTGACTACAACCAAATATGGCACCACTTCTAAACTGTTTGGTAACATTAATGATGGAGGCCCTTTTGGGAAAAATGTTCTTGAATGAGACAAAAAAGAACTCTCCAGTATTTCATTCATTTATCACATCCCTTTAAACGTGTTTCAGACGAAATATAAACACAGCTTGAGTTTTTGTCAAAATAAAGTGCCATTATTTTGGGCCTAAATATAATTGAGTGAATATAAAGTGCAGTTGTCACTTGCAGTGTGTTTGAAGTGATATTAAAAGGACTTGACTCATTAAATGTCTAACTTTAGGCTCTTCCTGCTGTTAAACAGTTAAACAGAGCTCCATCGAGAATGATTTTCCTCCTTCAGCTAAACTCAGAGTGAACAGACTCAGACTCGACTGAACTCACTCTGAACATGTTTCTGAAACAGGAAACTCTAAAATGTTGAGGATTTGATTTATTGCCAGGGTCCTTCAGAGTTTAGTCTCAGCTGCATTAGTCATATGTAAGTATTTATTATTCCTTCTTCCTTCTGCTGCAGGTCAAAGGTCACAGGAAATAAGCCGTACACAAGCACAGAACTCAGCCAGCAGCCTCCTGTCACCTGTGGAGTCAGCGTGAAGCCCCTCCCACCTGGCCTGCAGCCAACACAGGTGTGTCTCTGAGGAACACTCCAGGAAGAAACACACAAACAAGGCTCTTCCTTCAGTCGCACACTTTTCTCTGGGACACTTTGGACACTTTGGATCCACTCAGGTTTGACCAGTTTGATTCTTTTCAACTGCACTCTGCTCGGGCTTTAGTCCTGGCTTTAGTTCTGACTTTAGACCTGCTTTAGTCTGGCTTTAGTCCACATTTAGTTCAGGCCTTAGTCAGTCCTGGGTTTAGACTGGATTTAATCAATCTGTAGTTTGTGTTTAATAAGGTTTGGGTTCAGTTCAGGTTTAGTTCTGACTTTAGACCTGCTTTACTTTTGATTTAGACCAATGGTAGTTTAGTTCTGATTTATTCTTGGTTTATTTCCTGGTTGTAGGCCTTGTTGGTTATTGGCTTTAGTCTTGGTTTAATCAGGTTTTGCTTTAATTGATGTAAACATTGGTTTAATAAGTTTTAATGCTAGTTGATCACATTTTAATTTCTGGTTTTGATGTTTTTATTTTTAGCTGTAGTGAGTGCTCTGTGGCTGTAGGGGGCAGTGTTTATGGTTTATGACTAAAGAAGAAAAAAAACTCTGTTTTACAGAAATGACACAAAAGTTGAAACAAAGAACAAAGTTGGAAGAAATAAAAATAAAGAAACAGTATAAAAATGTCTTAATGATGTAGATTATGTGTATATTTCCACATCATGCGTCACATGATGGTGTTGTCTTTACAACAGCATCATGTGACACTTCTGATGAAGGCTACAGGAAGTAGTCAAAACTAGTTGAGCAGGTAAAGCCACATTTTGTCCTGTCGGATCAGAACAAAGTATTTCTTTAAAATATTCTGAACCTGAAGACAGAATGAACTTATACCAAAGGTGTATTTTTCATGAAAGTAACAGTTGTTGAACAGTTTTGTAATATTTGCTAGAACTGAGAGAGCAGAAGAATGTCTGTAGAAAGAAAAACACCTGCCTCCACTTTTACACAAAGAACCTTTTGCTTTTTTTTATTTAATGAGAAAATAAATCCATTTGAATTATTTTGATGACAATCTTATATACATTTATTAGGCCCGAGCCGGTGATGACCGGAGGGCCTATTGTTTTTGCTCGGATTTATTTTTTTATTTTTTTATTTTTTTTTTTATTGTGACCAAATGATCCTAAATTGACCCAGTGAACATGCACGAAAAGTCATTTTTATTGGTCCCAGACTTCAAGCTCGGCGAAAATGTTATGTTTTTGAAGTCGCCGAGAAAAAAAAATACGAAAAATGACTCAGTGGCGACCCCTACAAAATCAAAATACATTGGGCCTATGGAAAGTGAAAGTAACTTTTTTCCAACGTAGAAAAATGAAACTTGGTACATCCATAGGACACCTCAGGAAAAACAGAAAAGTCAATGACAGTCACACCCTAAACTTACCAGGAAGTCCGCCATGTGGGGTGAAACGCGCGGCCACTAAAATCGCACTTCTTGCAGAAAGATGCAAATCATTGTGTTTTAATCTAAATGGCCCCAAATTTGGTGAGTATCATCTAGACACATGTGCCAACCAAAGTTGTAACTTTGTTGTTGATATCTTATCGGGTATGGGTGTGGCAAGCCTGTAACGAGGTGGCCATTTTTGTGAAAATAAACGTCTCTTAACTCTCAAACGCCTTCTGGATCGAGTTGGACCCAAAAAGGCGTTTGTGCACATTCATGACCTGAACACAAAAATATGTAAATAAAAGGGTTATCTTTAGAAATGGCTCTCCAGCGCCCCCTACAAACTTATAATGGGACCCAAGAATTTAGTTTGTCATAGAGACATGAAATTTGGTACACACATCTCTTATGTCATGACGCATAGCCAATGACAACCACCCCCTATCTATAAATGTGTTGCCATAGCAACGTCCCAAAAATGTAAAAAAAGTCAATGGGAAGTGAAATTTTTAGTTTGTTGTAGGCAAATGAAACTTGGTACACACATTCACCATGGGCTTATGAACAAAAAGCCAACGGGGACCACACTATCACACACGGAAGGCGGCCATTTTGAATTGAAAATTTGGTCCGACTTAGAATACCCTCTTTTTTAAAAAAACAACAAAAAATAGCTGCTTCATTCCACAGACACCAAACTTGGGCAAAATGAGCTAAACACATGTATGTAAAATAGACAAGTGTTTTTCTAGACTTTTTTGCTCGAGTTATATTTTTTTTTATTATAATTCGGTATATATTTTTTATTATAATTTTTCTGCAAAATGATTCTCAATTTGACCCAGTAAACCAACAACTAAAAGTCTTATTGGTCCCAGACTTCAAGCCCAGAAAAATTTATGTATTTGAAGTCCCCAAAAAAAAACGAAAAATGACTCAGTGGCGACCCCTAGAAAAGTCAAAATACATTGGGCCTTTGGAAAGTGAAAGTAACTTTTTTCCAACGTAGAAAAATGAAACTTGGTACATCCATAGGACACCTCAGGGCAAACAGAAAAGTCAATGACAGCCACACTCTAAACTCAACAGGAAGTCTGCCATGTGGGGTGAAACGCATGGCCACTAAAATCGCACTTTGCGCAGAAAGATGCAAATCATTGTGTTTTAATCTAAATGGCCCCAAATTTGGTGAGTATCATCTAGACACATGTGCCAACCAAAGATGTGACTTTGTTTTTGATATCTTATCGGGTATGGGTGTGGCAAGCCTGTAACGAGGTGGCCATTTTTGTGAAAATAAATCTTATCTCTCAAACGCCTTCTCGGATCGAGTTGGACCCAAAAAGGCGTTTGTGCACATTCATGACCTGAACACAAAGATATGTAAATAAAAGGGTTATCTTTAGAAATGGCTCTCCAGCGCCCCCTACAAACTTATAATGGGACCCAAGAATTTAGTTTGTCATAGAGACATAAAATTTGGTACACACATCTCTTATGTCATGACAAGCATAAAAGCCAATGACAACCACCCCCTATCTATAAATGTGTTGCCATAGCAACGTCCCAAATATTTGGAAAAAGTCAATGGGAAGTGAAAATTTTAGTTTGTCGTAGGCAAATGAAACTTGGTACACACATCCAGCATGGGCTTATGAACAAAAAAGCCAATGGGGACCACACCTTATCACACACGGGAAGGCGGCCATTTTGAATTGAAAATGTGAACCGACTTAAAATACACCTCTTTTTTAAAAGAACACAGAAAATAGCTGCTTCATTCCACAGACACCAAACTTGGGCAAAATGAGCTCAACACATGTATGTAAAAGAGACAAGCGTTTTTCTAGACTTTTTTGCTTGAGTTATATTTTTTTTTATTATAATTAGGTGGTGATGGCCGGGAGGGCCTATTGTTTTGCTCTGATTTCTTTTTTTTTTTTTCTTCCGACCCAATGATCCTAAATTTGACCCAGTGAACATGCACGAAAAGTCATTTTTATTGGTCCCAGACTTCAAGCTCGGCGAAAAATTTATGTATTTGAAGTCGCTAAAAAAATACTAAAAATGACTCAGTGGCGACCCTACAAAATCAAAATACATTGGGCCTATGGAAAGTGAAAGTAACTTTTTTCCAACGTAGAAAAATGAAACTTGGTATATCCATAGGACACCTCAGGGCAAACAGAAAAGTCAATGACAGCCACACCCTAAACTCAACAGGAAGTCCGCCATGTGGGGTGAAACGCTGCCACTAAAATCGCACTTTGCGCAGAAAGATGCAAATCATTGTGTTTTAATCTAAATGGCTCCAAATTTGGTGAGTATCATCCAGACATGTGTGCAAAAAAAAGTTATCAATTTGTTTTTTTATACATTTGTGGCTGTGGTCGTAATGAGTCTGTGAAGAGGCAACCTTTGGGAAATAAATGCCATTTCCCAATTGCCAGGATCCTTCCTTTAGAGGAGGCCCCTCCAGAGCCACGGCTAGAGTCTTAGAAAACTCCTCAGAATCCTTTGGAACTTGTAACCTTGTACTTTTAGACAAGTTATATTTACATTTTGCCTTTTTAAACAGGGGGTGCAACGATTCCTGAGTCATCTCAAATCTCCAGCCAGTACTTTGTTTTTCTCGCCATAGCCCAAGCATAATCTATTATTTTCAAAGGTTCAGACAGCTCCCAGGAAAACCAGGGATTGTGGAGACCTTTAACTCTAAATTACAAGGTGGTGTAGCAGGCCCCAGCGGTAGCACAGGCCCGGTTATTTGACATTACCGTGAAGTTTACGCTTTAAAGCACGAAATGCGATCCTCCGAGTGCATGTGTCCCCGCGGTCTCAAGGGAGGCGAGGGCCTTTATCGCCGCTTGCGGCTTTAATTGGCTTTAGTTTTGGTTTAATCAGGTTTTGCTTTAATCGATGTAAACATCGGTTTAACAAGTTTTAATGCTAGTTGATCACATTTTAATTTCTGGTTTTGATGTTTTTATTTTTAGCTGTAGTGAGTGCTCTGTGGCTGTAGGGGGCAGTGTTTATGGTTTATGACTGAAGAAGAAAGAAAACTCTGTGTTTTACAGAAATAACACAAAAGTTGAAGCAAAGAACAAAGTTGGAAGAAATAAAAAAATAAAGAAATAGTATAAAAATGTTTTAATGATGTAGATTTTGTAAAGTGTATATTTCCACATCATGCGTCACATGATGGTGTTGTCTTTACAACAGCATCATGTGACACTTCTGATGAAGGCTACAGGAAGTAGTCAAAACTAGTTGAGCAGGTAAAGCCACATTTTGTCCTGTCGGATCAGAACAAAGTATTTCTTTAAAATATTCTGAACCTGAAGACAGAATGAACTTATACCAAAGGTGTATTTTTCATGAAAGTAACAGTTGTTGAACAGTTTTGTAATATTTGTGAGAACTGAGGGAGCAGAAGAATGTCTGTAGAAAGAAAAACACCTGCCTCCACTTTTACACAAAGAACTTTAAGCTTTTTTATTTAAACTGAAAATAAATCCATTTTGAATTAGTTTGATGAAGATCTTACATTTTTTTATATTTATTTTTCATATTTCTAACTGCAGTAAATGTGTTTAATTTAAAAGTCTATCTAAAAGAAGAGTGTGTCCCTTGTGTTAATGTCTGTTGTAAACATGGAGCAGACTCTTGTTATTGGCCCTGTTTCCTGCAGGAGGCTCCACCAATCAGAGTTTAAATCTGAACTCAGAGTCCTCCTCCTCAGACCGGCCCAACTCACAGTTCCTGTTTCAGAAACAGGTTCAGAGCTGATTTCCTCTGAGTTTAGCTCAAGTCCTTCTCAATGGAGCCAGAAAAGAGGTGTTTTAAAGTGACCTTCATCAGACTCTGCTCAGACTAAAGCTGCACCAACAAGACCAGGAACAAATACAAACACATCAACATTTACTAAGAATCCAACAGAGTTAACACACTCTGAGTTTGGACTAAAGCTGCAACAAAACCTGTTCAAACCTGCTTTAGTCCTGCTTTAATCATGTTTGGACTGGATTTAATATATGTTTCATAAAGGTTTAATAAATATTGGTGCAGGTTCATTTCTGGTTGAGTCCTGAATAAGTCTTTGTTTTAATCTCAGTTTAGTCCCTGAAGATTCAGAGCTGCTTTAGTTTAGTGTGTTGAGCTGCAGTGACTGGTCTGTGGCTGTAGGGGGCAGTGTAGGACAAAGGAAAGGATTAATGAGTGTCCTTTACAGTTTGTTCACTTTGTGTCATTTTGTAGGGCTCTGGACTGAGCATGGATCAGAGTGAGCACAGAGAGGACGGACCCTCCTCTAAAACCACTGACCCCAAAGCTCAGAGGTGAGATGAGGATCTCTAACGGTCCACCACTGTTCTCCAGGTCAGAGGTCAGCACTAAAACCACTGCACCATCTTTATCCACAGACCTGCTCCTGGGCCCAGCCAAGTCTCCTTAAAAAGTGATCACTGCATGTTTCGACTGTTTAATTTTAAAAGATGGACAGACTTCAAAAGAAAACAGTAAGTCATCGTCAGAACTATTTGTAGAATAATTCAAATAACAGCTCTGTGACCTTCACATCCTTAGAATCAGACAAACACATTCAAATGTTCACTGTCAGTGAAAAAGATGAAGAAAACTGCCGACACTGAGCACAAGTGTTTGTCTAAATTTAAATAAAAAGACTTTACAGCTCAAATCTTCTACAGATGAATTCCTCTTGGGGATTTCTAAAGTTAAACTGAGTTGAATCTCTTCAGAGTTTTGTCCTGGTGGCCTTTAGTTTGTTGGAAAGAGAAGAGCACAACTCACAGTCATTAAACCCAAGTGTCATCAACCTCTGGAAACTGCAAAAATAAAAACATCTACAATTACAAGAGAAATCGGAAACACTGTCCTTAAATAAAGCACTCAACACTTCCAATGTTGACTCTGAGTCCAGTCGTCTCCAACGAAGACAGGAAGACATGGCAGGACAGCAGTTCCATTTGAGCTCGTGGCTCTAACAGTGAGGAGACAAAAAAGCACAAATGAACTATTGATGACAACACTACATCTTATTCATGTGTTTGTTTGTATTCATCTGTCTTTTTGTAACACATACACTGTTTTCAATCAATACGGGACGGTCTTTGTATTTCCAAGTTGTCTTTAATGCACCATCCAACAGAAATGGTCCCTCCCACATTCTGTGAAGACTTGTCCTGTTCTGCCTCTGATTGGGTAATACTCGCTGCCATCGTTGCTTTAATAGGGTCAGTTTCAGGGCCAGTGTCAGAGGAGGGCGGGTCTCTGGGCAGAGAGTTAATTTAACACAAGCAGCACAACAGTCTCACAGTTCTCCAGAACTCAAGCATCTCCCGAGGCACACAGTGTAATGACAGCTTTTTAATCACGTCACTCATTTTCTGATTCTAGTCCAATACATTATGTGTCATCTTGTTCTTCAGACTGAGGCCTACAGACAGACACAAGCATGAGTTTAATAAGACAGACACATTTGTCATAATTAATATCAAATCTAGTGCCTACATGAATAAAACATGTGTTCTGCTTGAGTCAGAATGAAGCCAGGCTTTTTGAGCCATTTCCAGCAAAAGCCTGAGACTTTGTGCAGAAAGACTGAGTGAGAGAGCAGAGGAGCAGAGGGAGAGAGGATCTGTGACATCAGAGGAAACTTATTACTGCTTCAACAAAATTATACATAACATCCATCTTAATAACTCATTGTTTACCATTTAGTGTTCTTTTGTGATGTAGGCTTTAAAAACGTACCAGTCCAGTATAAGGCTGGACTATGTCTAAATGAAATAAATAATAGACAGTGTGAACAGTGAGCAAGAGTGTTTTATTCTATCTGGAGTTGGACATTTAATATACCTCTTTATTTTCTTTAGCTCAACACTAAAACCACTGCACCATCTTTATCTACAGACCTGCTCCTGGGCCCAGCCAAGAATCGTATAAATGTGATGAGTCCATGGGACGATGGGATGAGTTTAAAACAGAAGGTGATCCACAGTAAGTCATCGTCGGAACACTTTAGAAGAACAACTATGGGGGGGGGTCTCATTTCCACTAGAACTGATCTGAACACAGGCCCTGCCCCAGGTATAAACACAATCTGATCTGTATTTGTCAAACATTAAATAATTTCTGATCATTGATGGGCTGTAATTGCTGTAAACAGTTTGTGGTCCAAGTTTAATGAGGAGACTGGTCGATATGAACCATTCTCTTCCTTTGGTTTCACACAAACAACAGAGTCATTACAAACTGGAGGCTCAACAAGTCTTTAGAAAATGTCCTTGAATAGGTCTTTGAAAGTTTTTATTAGAATTAATTCATATATTCATCACAGATTCTAGAGTAAGGTCAGGATAATGGTTGGAGTTTTGTTTTTGTAAAGCAGGTTCAAATGCAGGTTCAGAGCTGGATCCCACTTGTGTCTCTTTAGATTTGGGTGGAGTCTATGAAACAATATCTGTCATTTATTGTTAAAAGTATGTGTATAATAATTCAGATAACAGCTCTGTGGCTCTGGAGTCACACATTTTCACAATTTACCCAGCATGCTTCAGCCTCTGATGGAAAGAAGAACAACACATTCATGAAGCACTGAGAGACTGTGGATCCCCCAGATGGACATTCAACAAAACTAAAAGGACACAGAAACCAAACAGACAAGAACCAGGGACAATTCACATCAGGAGTCAAACTGTCCTTTCAGAGCTAACGACTATAAGACCAGAACAACCTGCTCCAATCGGAGTTAGTTTCAGGTTAAACCCCTCCCTCTAGAGATAAAGCTCAGCTCTTTTAACAGTTGAACTCAGAATTAATAAAGTCTCTTGGAATTAGAGACAAAACTGAGTCCAGATGCTTTTGCTTTAAGCTTTTCTTCACTTTTCAAAAGGATTTCAAAGACACTTTATGTTCAAGTTGCATATGTTTATCTTAATTGTTTAACAGAAAGAACTTCACTTTTAGAAAAAAGGTTGGTAAAGGCCATTACATACTCCACAAGAACAAAGTTAGTTCTGATCAGGACAATCCATACTTCAAGAGAAACTCAAGTGTAGAACTCCTCACAAATTAAATCTGTTTTTCTTCCTTTTCTTAAATTTGTTCAATTAACTTATCTTTAACAATGACTTTGAGATTATCTTTTAACTTTGTTAATTGAACCAGAATAAAAAAGAAACCAGAGTCTTCTGAACCTGGCTCCAGCTGTGAGTCCTTCAGGAGCGGCCAGTCAACAGGACAACCTTTGACCTTTAAAACAACAAAATAAGATTACAAAAACTAGTCTAAAATAATAGAGAACATTAATAATCCAGAGCTTACAGAGTCTAAAGTACAGACTTTACAACAGAGAGTCAGGACTGTGTCACTGAAACAGAGAAATAATCAGTCTTTGTTGTGTCCTCATCCAGAGTGAAGCAGCAGGGGTCAGAGGTCATCAGTGATCAACAACATCAGATACAGCTGGACTCCATATTTATGGTCTGCCATTCACTAAAAATTGAAAATGTATGAATGAATGAGAACTTGTTTTACACACATCTGAACACTGACTGCATTTGTGTTGTTTATAATGTATCTGCTCAGCTTCTGGAAGAGAACATCTGCACTTTTGTCAAGAAGGAGCTGAAGAATCTCCACAAGGTTCTGAGCACAGATTACCCAGAATGCTTAGAGCATCTGAAGGATGAGGATGAAGAGCAGAGGAGCAGCAGTGAGGCTTTTCTGAAGATTATACTGAACTTTCTGAAGAGGATGAAGCAGAAGGAGCTGGCTGAGCGTCTGTGGAGCTGTAGGACCATTTAACACATTTAACAAGAGGCTCACAGTCATTTTATATTCTCTGAGACTCATGGCTTTATCTGTTGTCTTCATTCAGGAAGGGTTTCTGGAGTTTGTCAGAGTAAACTGAAGTCTAACCTGCAGCAGAAGTTTCAGTGTGTGTTTGAGGGCATCACTAGCAGGAAAAGAACCAGATCTACCCTCTCTCCAGATCTACACAGAGCTCTACATCACAGAGGGAGGGGCTTCAGAGGTCAACCAGGAACATGAGGTCAGACAGATCGAAACAGCCTCCAGGAAACCAGGCAGACCAGAGACAGCCATCACATGTGAAGACATCTTTAAAGGCCCAGCTGACACAGATGGACCAATCAGAACAGTGCTGACAAAGGGAGTGGCTGGCATCGGGAAAACAGTGCTCACTCAGAAGTTCAGTCTGGACTGGGCTGAAGGCAAAGCCAACCAGGACATACAGCTGCTGTTCCCGTTCACTTTCAGAGCACTCAATGTGCTGAAAGAGAGACAGTTCAGTTTGGTGCAACTTGTTCAACACTTCTTTATTGAAACCAAAGAAACAGGACTCTGCAGCTTTGAAGACCTCCAGGTGGTCTTCATCTTTGACGGTCTGGACGAGTGCAGACTTCCTCTGGACTTCACCAAAACCAAGGCCCTGACTGACGCCACAGAGTCCAGCTCAGTGGATGTGCTGCTGGTAAACCTCATCAGGGGGACCCTGCTTCCTTCCGCTCGCCTCTGGATAACCACACGACCTGCGGCGGCCAATCAGATCCCAGCTGAGTGTGTTGCTGTGGTTACAGAGGTCCGAGGGTTCACCGACCCACAGAAGGAGCAGTACTTCAGGAAGAGGTTCAGAGAAAAGGCTGACACAATCATCTCCCACATCAAGACGTCCCTAAGCCTCCACATCATGTGCCACATACCAGTCTTCTGCTGGATCACTGCCACAGTCCTGGAGCATGTGTTGAAAACCAGAGAGAGAGGAGAGCTGCCCAAGACCCTGACTCAGATGTACATCCACTTCCTGGTGGTTCAGGCCAAAGTCGTCAACGTCAAGTATAAAGAAGGATCTGAGACAGACCCACACTGGAGTCCAGAGACCAGGAAGATGGTGGAGTCTCTGGGAAAACTGGCCTTTGAGCAGCTGCAGAAAGGAAACCTGATCTTCTACAAGTCAGACCTGAGCGAGTGTGGCCTTGACACCACAGCAGCCTCAGTGTACTCTGGAGTATTCACACAGGTCTTTAGAGAGGAGCCAGGTCTGTACCAGGATAAGGTCTACTGCTTCGTCCATCTGAGTGTCCATGAGTTTCTGGCTGCTCTTCACGTCCATCAGACCTTCATCAACACTGGGTTTAACCTGCTCTCAGACAAATCCAAGAGTGCTACAACTGTAAAACGTCTTCACCAAACAGCTGTGGACCAGGCCTTACAGAGTCCAAATGGACATCTGGACTTGTTCCTCCGATTCCTCTTGGGTCTTTTACTGCCGACCAATCAGGGCCTTCTGCAGGATCTGCTGACACAAACAGGAAGTAGCTCCAAGACCAATCAGGAAACAGCTGAGTACATCAAGAAGAAGATGAGTGAGGATGTGTCTGCAGAGAGAAGCATTAACCTGTTCCACTGTCTGAATGAACTGAATGACTGTTCTCTGGTGGAGCAGATCCAACAGTACCTGAGTTCAGGACGTCTGTCTGAAGGTGGACTGTCTCCTGCTCAGTGGTCAGCGCTGGCCTTCATCTTACTGTTGTCAGAAAAATCTCTGGATGTGTTTGAGCTGAAGAAATACTCTGCTTCAGAAGAGGCTCTCCTGAGGCTGGTGCCAGTGTTCAAAGCCTCCAACAAAGTTCTGTGAGTAATGACTATTTTACTTAGTAACATTTTAATACACTTCTACACTTCAAAATGTCTTTTCTCTCCAGACTGAGCAGCTGTAACCTGTCAGAGAGAAGCTGTGAAGCTCTGTCCTCAGTCCTCAGCTCCCAGTCCTCTAGTCTGAGAGAACTGGATCTTAGAAACAATGACTTGAAGGACTCAGGACTAAAGATGTTGTCTGTTGGACTAAAGAGTCCTCACTGTAAAATGGAACATCTCAGGTTTGGTTGGATTTGATTAAATGTATGCTTTATTAATACAAACACATGGCACTAAAAATATAGTAACAATTTGTCACAAAGTAGTGTAACTTTGTGCCAGTCTAAAGCCTGGATAAATAGATGGTGCTTTGTGAGTCATGGGAATACATTTTTCTTGTTCAAAATAACAATAAATAAATGCATATATTTGATTGGGACAGTGCATGTTGATGAACATTCATGAGACTCACATGAATGTAAACATGCTGGATTGTAGCCTTAGGATAATTTCTATCCGTTGCCCCACATTCTCACACATTCATACAACAGAGCCTTGTCACTGTAGACAAGGAGGGTTAAGTGTCTTGCTCAAGAGCCGGCAAAGTTCTGGTTATAGGACGACTGCTCTAATGTGCCTAATGGTCATTCAAAGGTCAGAAATGGGCTCAGTGGCTCAGTGATAAAGCGGTCGTCCTGTTACCAGAAGGTTGGTGGATCAATTTCCAATCTCCCCACAGTTCATACTGTTGTTGTGTCCTTGGGCAAGACACTTAACCTTTGCCTCCAGTTGTGTTCTAGCTGTAACACTGGTGAATGAAAGCTTAATGTAAGTTGCTTTGGATAAAAGCGTCAGCTAAGTGACTAAATGAGAATAAATAATTTAAATGTCTGATGTTATTAACATACCCTGTCCCTGTCTTCTTCTCCAGACTGAGCAGCTGTAACCTGTCAGAGAGAAGCTGTGAAGCTCTGTCCTCAGTCCTCAGCTCCCAGTCCTCTAGTCTGAGAGACCTGGATCTCAGTAACAATGACTTGAAGGACTCAGGGCTGAAGATGTTGTCTGTTGGACTGAAGAGTCCTCACTGTAAACTGGAACAACTCAGGTCAGGAGTCTAAAACTTTACTGTAATGTTACTCACTATTAGTGTTTTAAAAAGCATCCTTATGGATTAACTGCTCTTTGGAAAAGACATTAACTAAAATTAATAAATAAAACATTAATTAAAACCTTTGTCTGCTCTGTAAAATAGTTATTTTATTTTTTTTTACTAAACAAACTCATGGTCAGGAGCTTGATTTCAGTTTTTTATTAACTAAACAAATATTAAACACAATGTACTGAACCAAATGTGCTGGAGTTTGAACTGTTAATGTTTAGACCTGTTATTGATGATCTGTATAATGTTGTGTGTTTGCAGACTCTCAGGTTGTCTGATCTCAGAGGAAGGCTGTGCTTCTCTGGCCTCAGCTCTGAGGTCCAACCCCTCCCATCTGAGACAGCTGGATCTGAGCTACAGCCATCCAGGAGACACAGGAGTAAAGCTCCTGTCTGCTCTACAGGAGGACCCCCTCTGCAGACTGGACACTCTCAGGTATGGACCATATATTGGTGAAAGAAATAGATATGAACAGCCAGGCTGTTGTGGGTTGGTTGGGCTCCGTGCTCCTCTTGTCACTGCCTTTAACATCTGGCATGTACATGCACTCTGAAATTCTGCTTATTTTAACAATAACAAGCTGTGAGTACAGAAACCTGTCTAGAAATCAAAAACTTTAACCTGTATTAAGGAGAAACAACAGCTGAAATGTCCTGGTTCAAACAAACAGCGTCAGTGAGTACACCTGCTACCTACCTGTTTTGGTGTGGCTTCTTTTTCTGGTAACATTTGGATCTACTACTCACTCCAGAAGTTAGAAAACACTTAAAGTAGTTAATGATCACCGGACTTGTTGCTGCATTGTCAAATATTAGCCGCAGCTAACATTTTAATGACTTTCCACTGTTCATTCTCCTCAGACGGGCTCGAGCCTGTCCCAGCTACTCTGAGCCTGAGGCAACATGAGTTTTCTTCAAATTCAATGACAACAAAAAAGCAGAATATTTAAATGTACGGATTATTTTAAAACTTGTTCAGTATTACACTTGCACTTATCAGGAAACAGCTGCAGCAGTCAGGAGGCATGGGGTTGTTTTAGCTGAAAATATTGTCATTGGAACTTTAAAACTTCATAGTAGGCTATGAAATATGTCAAATGTATTTTTAAATCAATCTATTTTTATCAAATCAAAACAGTCTACAAAGTTTAAGTAACTTGTGTGTTTGTAGGCAACAAGCCAGATGGATATTACAGCATTTAATAAATAAAATAAATATATTCTTTATTGTTAAAATAAGCAATGGGGGTCCTTGCTTATTAAAGTGACATATCTCAAAAAGTAAATCTTATATCTTCTTGGTTGTTAGTGTCATTTGTATTTTGGAACATTTGCTTAAATGAATCTTTATTTTCCTGTTGGTGAGAGCTCAGAGAGGGAAAGAGGAAGTGAGAGAAAGAAGAGAGCAGAGTGAGCAGGTGATCTAAGACACTGGTTCCCAAAGTGGGGGTCGCGAGATGATTTCCAGAATTATTATTATTTTTTTTTATGATATATATATTTTTATTTTTTTTATTTTTTTTTAATGATTATTATTTTTATATATTTTTAAAAAGGTTGTAATGATGCGAGTATACATTTAGGATTATTAAAATAAACTGAAAGTAAAACTTTGTAAAACTTAGTAAAACTTTGTTTGCTCCGATTAATTATGACAGTTAAGTGACGGCCTGTAGCCAAGTCCGCGAGCTACTTTAACACAGTTGCCGCAGGCTGTTTTTCATGTGGATGGAAATCGAGAGAGAGAGAGAGAGAGAGAGAGAGATTTGTTACTTAGTCATTATTTTTATCGTTTAAAGTCCATTTTGGGCAAAAAGCTTAGTATAATAAAATCACCAAAACAAGTCTTCATGTTAAGAATGAATAGTACACAAACATTTCTAAAACTGTAAAAACTGTCTTTCTTTCTTAAAAAAAAATAAAATAAAAATAAAACATTCATTAATTATTTTATGATAAACATACTGTCAAAAGTGCACCCCTTTATAATCATAAATTAAATTAAAGCCGCAAGCGGCGATAAAGGCCCTCGCCTCCCTTGAGACCGCGGGGACACATGCACTCGGAGAATTGCATTTCGTACTTTAAAGCGTAAACTTCACGGTAATGTCAAATAACCGGGCCTGTGCTACTGCTGGGGCCTGCTACACCACCTTGTAATTTAGAGTTAAAGGTCTCCACAATCCCTGGTTTTCCTGGGAGCTGTCTGAACCTTTGAAAATAATAGATTATGCTTGGGCTAAGGCGAGAAAAACAAAGTACTGGCTGGAGATTTGAGATGACTCAGGAATCGCTGCACCCCCCTGTTTAAAAAGGCAAAATGTAAATATTACTTGTGTAAAAGTACAAGGTTACAAGTTCCAAAGGATTCTGAGGAGTTTTCTAAGACTCTAGCCGTGGCTCTGGAGGGGCCTCCTCTAAAGGAAGGATCCTGGCAATTGGGAAATGGCATTTATTTCCCAAAGAAATGGCTGCCTCTTCACAGACTCATTACGACCACAGCCACAAATGTAACAAAAAACAAATTGATAACTTTTTTGGCACACGTGTCTAGATGAAACTCACCAAATTTGGAGCTGTTTAGATGAAAAGCCTTTAGCACAAGGGGTGCGATTTAGGTGGTCACGCATTCCACCCAACATAGTAGATTTCCTGTTGAGTTTAGGGTGTGGCTGTCATTGACTTTTCTGTTTGCCCTGAGGTGTCCTATGGATGTACCAAGTTTCATTTTTCTACGTTGGAAAAAAGTTACTTTCACTTTCCATAGGCCCAATGTATTTTGACTTTCTAGGGGACGCCACTGAGTCATTTTTTGTATTTTTTTTTTCGGGGACTTCAAATACATACATTTTTCACCGAGCTTGAAGTCTGGGACCAATAAAAAGGACTTTTCGTGCATGTTCACTGGGTCAAATTTAGGATCATTTTGCAGAAAAAGAAAGAGAACAAAAAAAAAATCCGAGCAAAAACAATAGGCCCCCCGGTCATCACCGGCTCGGGCCTAATTAAAGCCGCAAGCGGCGATAAAGGCCCTCGCCTCCCTTGAGACCGCGGGGACACATGCACTCGGAGGATTGCATTTCGTACTTTAAAGCGTAAACTTCACGGTAATGTCAAATAACCGGGCCTGTGCTACTGCTGGGGCCTGCTACACCACCTTGTAATTTAGAGTTAAAGGTCTCCACAATCCCTGGTTTTCCTGGGAGCTGTCTGAACCTTTGAAAATAATAGATTATGCTTGGGCTAAGGCGAGAAAAACAAAGTACTGGCTGGAGATTTGAGATGACTCAGGAATCGCTGCACCCCCTGTTTAAAAGGCAAAATGTAAATATTACTTGTCTAAAAGTACAAGGTTACAAGTTCCAAAGGATTCTGAGGAGTTTTCTAAGACTCTAGTCTTGGCTCTGGAGGGGCCTCCTCTAAAGGAAGGATCCTGGCAATTGGGAAATGGCATTTATTTCCCAAAGAAATGGCTGCCTCTTCACAGACTCATTCGACCATAGCCACAAATGTAACAAAAACAAATTGATAACTTTTTGGCACACGTGTCTAGATGAAACTCACCAAATTTGGAGCTGTTTAGATGAAAAGCCTTTAGCACAAGGGGTGCGATTTAGGTGGTCACGCATTCCACCCAACATAGTAGATTTCCTGTTGAAATTACGATATGGCTGTAATAAACTTTTCTGTTTGCCCTGAGGTGTCCTATGGATGTACCAAGTTTTGTATTTCTACATTGGAAAAATTTACTTTCACTTTCCATAGGCCCAATGTATTTTGACTTTTCTAGGGGTTGCCACTGAGTCATTTTTTGTATTTTTTTTCGGGGACTTCAAATACATAATTTTTGGCCGAGCTTCAAGTCTGGGACCAATAAAAATGACTTTTAGTTGCACGTTTACTGGGTCAAATTGAGGATCATTTTGCAGAAAAATTATACTAAAAAAAATATACCAAATTATAATAAAAAAATATATAACTTGAGCAAAAACGTCAAGAAAAACACCTGTCTATTTTACATACATGTGTTTAGCTCATTTTGCCCAAGTTTGGTGTCTGTGGAATGAAGCAGCTATTTTCTGTGTTCTTTTAAAAAAGAGGTGTATTTTAAGTCGGTTCACATTTTCAATTCAAAATGGCCGCCTTCCCGTGTGTGATAGGGTGTGGTCCCCATTGGCTTTTTTGTCCATAAGCCCATGTTGGATGTGTGTACCAAGTTTCATTTGCCTACGACAAACTAAAATCTTCACTTCCCATTGACTTTTTCGACATATTTGGGACGTTGCTATAGCAACACATTTATAGATAGGGGGTGGTTGTCATTGGCTTTTATGCTCGTCATGACATAAGAGATGTGTGTACCAAATTTCATGTCTCTATGACAAACTAAATTCTTGGGTCCCATTATAAGTTTGTAGGGGGCGCTGGAGAGCCATTTCTAAAGATAACCCTTTTATTTACATATTTTTGTGTTCAGGTCATGAATGTGCACAAACGCCTTTTTGGGTCCAACTCGATCCGAGAAGGCGTTTGAGAGTTAAGAGACATTTTATTTTCAGAAAAATGGCCACCTCGTTACAGGCTTGCCACACCCACACCGGATAAGATATCAAAAACATAGTCACAACTTTGGTTGGCACACGTGTCTAGATGATACTCACCAAATTTGGGGCCATTTAGATTAAAACACAAGGATTTGCATCTTTTTGCGCATGGGGTGCGATTTTAGTGGCCGTTTCACCCCCACATGGCGGACTTCCTGTTGAGTTTAGGGTGTGGCTGTCATTGACTTTTCAGTTTGCCCTGAGGTGTCCTATGGATATACCAAGTTTCATTTTTCTACGTTGGAAAAAAGTTACTTTCACTTTCCATAGGCCCAATGTATTTTGACTTTTCTAGGGGTCGCCACTGAGTCATTTTTTGTATTTTTTTTTCGGGGACTTCAAATACATTAATTTTTCGCCGAGCTTGAAGTCTGGGACCAATTAAAATGACTTTTAGTTGTTAGATTAGATTAGATTAGATTCAACTTTATTGTCATTACACAAGTACAGGTACAAGGCAACGAAATGCAGTTAGCATCTAACCAGAAGTGCAATAAGCAGTAAGTACAGAATATACAAGGTCTATAATATGTACAATAACTATACAGATAAGTATTATGGACATAATTGACAGATTTTAAATACTATAAGCATGATATACAGGTAGGTGTACTATGAACATACTATACAGATGGATTATGTAAAAGTGTATGTACACTATAGGCAGAACTATGAACATATGAACACCATTTACACTAGTGCAATGGACAGTACAGTGCATAGAAAATATTACAGTGTGCAAATGGATGTAGTGGAAGTAATAACAAGTTTACTGTTTGTTTGTTGTAAATAATAGATAAATCAGTCAGGCGCAGTGGTGATGTGGGGGAGGAGTCTGTGTGTGTGGTGGTGTCAGAGGGCAGAGTTTAGTAAGGAGACAGCTGTAGGAAAAAGCTGTTCCTGAGTCTTGTGGTCTTTGTCCGGAGGCTCCTGGGCGCCTCCCGGAGGGCAGGAGGTTAAACAGTCTATGGTCAGGGTGAGAGGAGTCCTTAAGAATGCTGCGAGCTCGACGTAGACAGCGTTTCCTCTGGATGTCCTCAATAGCAGGAAGTGGTGTCCCTGTGATGCGCTGGGCAGTTTTCACCACCCTCTGCAGTGCTTTGCGGTCAGCCACTGAGCAGTTTCCATACCAGACTGTGATGCAACTGGTCAGGATGCTCTCGATCGCACACCGGTAAAAGTTCACCAGGATGGCTGAAGACAGCTGGTTCTTCTTCAGTGTCCTGAGGAAGAAGAGGCGCTGGTGAGCCTTCTTGACCAGGCTGGAGGTGTTTGTGGTCCAGGACAGTTCCTCCGAGATGGTGATTCCCAGGAACTTGAAGCTGGAGACACGCTCAACAACCATACCATTAATGTGGATAGGGTCATGCGTGCCTCCTTTTTCTTCCTGAAGTCCACAATGAGCTCCTTTGTCTTAGTGGTATTAAGGAGCAGGTTATTGTCAGCGCACCATGTGGCCAGGTGCTTTACCTCTTCCTGTAGGCAGTCTCATCGTTGTCTGTGATGAGGCCAATCATCAGGTGTCGCCTGCAAACTTAATGATGGAGTTGGATCCATGCACAGGCTTGCAGTCGAGGTGTAAAGGGAGTAAAGGAATGGGCTCAGCACACAGCCCTGTGGTACGCCAGTGTTGAGTGTGATGGTGGTGGAGTGGTGTTGCCTGACCGAACATGCTGAGGCCTGTTGGTCAGAAAGTCCATAATCCAGTTGCAGAGGGAGGTGTTAATGTCCAGGTCTCCAAGTTTTGTGGTCAACTTGGAGGGAATGACGGTGTTAAATGCTGAACTGAAGTCAACAAACAACATCCTAGCATATGTGTTGTTATTGTCCAAGTGTGTGAGTGCAGAGTGCAGCACTGTGCATACTGCATCCTCTGTGCTCCTATTTCTGCAGTAGGCAAATTGGTGTGGGTCCAGTGTGGGTGGGAGGCAGTCTTTGAGGTGTGCTAGGACCAGTCGTCAAGCACTTCATAATGATGGGAGTGAGTGCTACGGGCGGCGATAGTCATTCAGGCACATTGGGGAGGAGTTTTTGGTACTGGCACAATGGATGTGGACTTAAAACATGTTGGGACAGTTGCTTGGGTGAGGGACAGGTTGAAAATGTCTGTGAAGACCCCTGCAAGCTGCTCAGCACATGCCCTAAGCACGCGGCCCAGGAATGCCATCCGGCCTGCAGCCTTGCGTGCGTTGATCCGGCTCAGTGCAGTGTGGACATCTGTGTGAGGTGAGTTTGAGAGGTTGGTGGTCTGCTGAGGGTGAGATTTTGGTGGCCGTTTCCTTGTTGTCGCTATTGAAGCGAGCATAAAAGTCATTTAGCCTGCTCAGGAAGGAGACGTCCGTGACCGTTGGAGTGGAGTTGCCTGACTTGTAGTCACTGATGACCTGGATGCCCTGCCACATGCATCGGGGGTCAGAGTTAGAAAGATGTTCCTCTACCTTCAGCTTGTAGCTGTACTTGGCCTTTGATGCCCCTTTTCAGGTTAGCCCTGGATTTACTGTAGGCCTCAGCGCCTTCTGACCTGAAGGCAGTGTTGCGGCTTTCAGCAGAAGTCGCACCTCCTTGTTCATCCATGGCTTCTGGATTAGGGTATGTTGTTATCTGTTTTTCTGTTGTAACACAGTCAATGGTGAAGTTGATGTGATCCAGTACAGAGGAGGTGTAGATATCAATATCCGTGTGAGAGCCACAGGCAGCCTGAGAAGCAAACATACTCCAGTCAGTGTGTTGAAACCTGTCCTGAAGTAAAGAGTCTGCTCCAGTTGGCCACACTTTGATGGTCTTCACTGATGGCTTCACACGATTGATGAGGGGTGAATACTTAGGGGTGAGAAACAAAGAAAGGTGATCAGACTGTCCGAGGTGGGGAGGGGGTCAGCGGTGTAAGCTCCATTAATGTTTGTGTATACATGATCCAAAGTTTTGTCTCCTCTGGTGTGGCAGGAAACATGCTGGTGGAATTTGGGGAGCACTGTCTTTAATTTGCAGTGATTAAAATCACCTGCGACAATAAAAGCAGCTCTGGGTGAGCAGTCTGTTGTTTACTAATGGCTGCATGAAGTTCATTCAAAGCAAGCTTGGCATTAGCATCCGTGGAATATAGACTGCGGTTATTATGGTGGAAGTGAACTCCCGTGGCAGATAAAAAGGTCTACATTTAACCATGAGAAACTCTAGGTTAGCTGAGCAGTGTCTCCCAACAATGACAGTGTTCGTACACCAAGCTTTGTTGACATAAATGCACAATCCACCACCCCTTGTCTTACCGGAGTCCTCTGCTGTTCTATCTGCCCGGAGCGTGTAGCGCCGCCAGCTCAATAGCATTATTGGGTACGTCGCTGTGTAGCCATGTTTCTGTGAAAACCATGACATTGCAGTCCAAAAGTCTCTTACTGTTGGTGATGCGAAGTCGTAACTCATCCATTTTGTTCACCAGTGACCGCACATTAGCAAGGAAAATGCTGGGTAAAGAGAGCCGGAGCGGTGTTAGCTTTAGCTTAGCTCTTAGACCCCCGCGCTTCCCCCGCCTTTGTTTACGATCTCGACGCCGCTAGTTTACTGGGTCAAATTTAGGATCATTTTGCAGAAAAATTATAATAAAAAAAAATATACCAAATTATAATAAAAAAATATATAACTCGAGCAAAAAAGTCAAGAAAAACGCTTGTCTATTTTACATACATGTGTTTAGCTCATTTTGCCCAAGTTTGGTGTCTGTGGAATGAAGCAGCTATTTTCTGTGTTCTTTTAAAAAGAGAGGTGTATTTTAAAGTCGGTTCACATTTTCAATTCAAAATGGCCGCCTTCCCGTGTGTGATAGGGTGTGGTCCCCTTTGGCTTTTTTGTTCATAAGCCCATGCTGAATGTGTGTACCAAGTTTCATTTGCCTACGACAAACTAAAATTTTTACTTCCCAGTGACTTTTTCCAAATATTTGGGACGTTGCTATGGCAACACATTTATAGATAGGGGTGGTTGTCATTGGCTTTTATGCTCGTCATGACATAAGAGATGTGTGTACCAAATTTCATGTCTCTATGACAAACTAAATTCTTGGGTCCCATTATAAGTTTGTAGGGGCGCTGGAGAGCCATTTCTAAAGATAACCCTTTTATTTACATATTTTTGTGTTCAGGTCATGAATGTGCACAGACGCCTTTTTGGGTCCAACTCGATCCGAGAAGGCGTTTGAGAGTTAAGAGACGCTTTATTTTCACAAAAATGGCCACCTCGTTACAGGCTTGCCACACCCATACCCGATAAGATATCAACAACAAAGTCACAACTTTGGTTGGCACACGTGTCTAGATGATACTCACCAAATTTGGGGCCATTTAGATTAAAACACAATGATTTGCATCTTTCTGCGCAAAGTGCGATTTTAGTGGTGGCGCGTTTCACCCACATGGCGGACTTCCTGTTGAGTTTAGGGTGTGACTGTCATTGACTTTTCTGTTTGCCCTGAGGTGTCCTATGGATGTACCAAGTTTCATTTTTCTACGTTGGAAAAAGTTACTTTCACTTTCCATAGGCCCAATGTATTTTGACTTTTCTAGGGTCGCCACTGAGTCATTTTCATTATTTTTTTGGGGACTTCAAATACATAAATTTTTCCCGCTTGAAGTCTGGGACCAATAAAAATGACTTTTAGTTGTTAGTTTACTGGGTCAAATTGAGGATCATTTTGCAGAAAAATTATAATAAAAAAATATACCAAATTATAATAAAATATATAACTCGAGCAAAAAGTCTAGAAAAACGCCTGTCTAGTTTACATACATGTGTTTAGCTCATTTTGCCCAAGTTTGGTGTCTGTGGAATGAAGCAGCTATTTTCTGTGTTCTTTTAAAAAGAGAGTGTATTTTAAGTCGGTTCACATTTTCAATTCAAAATGGCCGCCTTCCCGTGTGTGATAGGGTGTGGTCCCCTTTGGCTTTTTTGTTCATAAGCCCATGCTGAATGTGTGTACCAAGTTTCATTTGCCTACAACAAACTAAAATTTTACTTCCCATTGACTTTTTCCACATATTTGGGCGTTGCTATGGCAACACATTTATAGATAGGGGTGGTTGTCATTGGCTTTTATGCTCGTCATGACATAAGAGATGTGTGTACCATATTTTATGTCTCTATGACAGACTAAATTCTTGGGTCCCATTATAAGTTTGTAGGGGGCGCTGGAGAGCCATTTCTAAAGATAACCCTTTTATTTACATATTTTTTGTTCAGGTCATGAATGTGCACAAACGCCTTTTTGGGTCCAACTCGATCCGAGAAGGCGTTTGAGAGTGAAGAGACATTTAATTTTCACAAAATGGCCACCTCGTTACAGGCTTGCCACACCCATACCCGATAAGATATCACAAAGTCACAACTTTGGTTGGCACATGTGTCTAGATGATACTCACCAAATTTGCGCCATTTAGATTAAAACACAATGATTTGCATCTTTTTCGCAAGGGTGCGATTTTAGTGGTCCGCGCGTTTCACCCACATGGCGGACTTCCTGTTAAGTTTAGGTGTGCTGTCATTGACTTTTCTGTTTGCCCTGAGATGTCCTATGGATGACCCAAGTTTCATTTTCTACATTGGAAAAAGTTACTTTCACTTTCCATAGGCCCAATGTATTTTGACTTTTGTAGGGTCGCCACTGAGTCATTTTTCATATTTTTTTCGCGACTTCAAATACATAAATTTTTCGCCGAGCTTGAAGTCTGGGACCAATAAAAATGACTTTTCATGCATGTTCACTGGGTCAAATTTAGGATCATTTGGTCGGAAGAAAAAAAAAATCCGAGCAAAAATAATAGGCCCTCCCGGTCATCACCGGCTCGGGCCTAATAAGTTCCATTCACTAAACAGAAAAGAAAAAACAAAACAGATAATATTGTGTCAATTAATTTAATTTATTATTAACATTCTTTACTACATCTACAATCCTAATTGACATCCCAGAATACCTATGACTACTATAATACTCTTTTTATATAGTTTTAAATTGTTGTAAAGTTGCCACACTCTTCATATTACTGTCCAGTCCAGTGTTTTTGGAGTTGGTTGTTTTAAGCTTTATAAATAACTCCTTCTTTAAGATGTTCTTGAGTTGAGCTGCTGTTTGTGCAGATGCATTCATCCCAGTCCACTGCAGTGTACACATTTAACACTACTGTGTTCAATCCATGTGTGACACAAGGTTAGAGGGAAACATGTTTGTCTGATGGAAACTCCAACATCATGAGGCTAATGAAGACAAACATGTTTTTAACTCTTGTTCCTTATTATGTCAAAGTCAAAGTCAAAGTCAAAGTCTGCTTTATTGTCAATTTCCACATGTACAGTACATACATACAGAGAATCGAAATTGCGTTACTCTCAGTCCCCGGTGCATACAGATAACATTATCATTAAAGCCTAAAAAATAACTCAAATTTAAAAATGTAGATACAACTATACAATAAGGGAGTGATAAAAAAAGACATAATAAAATTAAAAAATAAAGCTAAAAATAAAGTTAAATAAAGCAGCGCAAGGTGAGTGACAGATATTGTGCAAATCAATAAAGTGAACAACAGTGCAGTTAAAAGATTCTTTTAGTGCAAAAATCACTTATTAAAATATCTTGTCTGATTAAAGTGACAAGTGTCCAAGAGCAGTTTTACTGACTGATGAGGTAGTGGAATGACATCAGTTCCATGCCGAATGAGGTAGTGTGCGGTGAGTGAGCAGACCAATGCTGCACAAGTGACTAGTGCATGTCATCATATAATTAGAGGGGGTCATAGTTCAGTGGTGCCTGGGGAAGAAGAGGGAGGGGGCAGGTTCGGGAGGAGTTCAGCTTCCTGACAGCCTGGTGGATGAAGCTGTCCTTCAGTCTGCTGGTCCTGGCCTGAGACTCCGCAGTCTCCTCCTGATGGTAGCAGGCTGAAAAGCTGTGTGATGGGTCAGTGGGATCACCTGTGATGCAGAGGGCTTTGCGGGTGAGACGTGTTCCGTAAATGTCCTGAAGGGAGGGGAGAGAGACACCAATGATCTTCTCAGCTGTTCTCACTATGCGTTGCAGAGTCTTTCGGCAGGACGCCAGCGTTGCAGGCGCCATACCACACAGTGATGCAGCTCGACAGGATGCTCTCGATGGTGCCTCTGTAGAAGGTGTACATGATGATGGGGTGGGGCTCTGGCTCTTCTCAGTTTGCGGAGGAAGTAGAGACGCTGATTTGATTTCTTGGCCAGTGCTGTGGTGTTTTCAGTCCAGGAGAGGTCCTCTGTGATGTGCACACCCAGGAACTTGGTGCTACTCACTCTTTCCACAGTTGCACCGCTGATGGTCAGAGGAACGTGCTGAGTGTGTGCTCTCCTGAAGTCTACAACAATCTCCTTCGTCTTCTCCACGCTCAGAGAGAGATTGTTGTCACTGCACCACCCAGCCAGGCGCTCACCTCACTCCTGTAGTTTGTCTCATCTTTGTTGCTAATGAGACCTACCACAGTCGTGTCATCTGCAAACTTAATAAAGAGGTTTGAGCTGTGTGACGGTGTGCAGTCATGGGTCAGCAGAGTGAAGAGGAGGGGGCTCAGCACACATCCTTGGGGGGCCCCAGTGTTCAGTGTGATGGTGCTGGATGTGTTGCTGCCGACCCGTACTGCCTGAGGTCTTCCAGTCAGGAAGTCCAACAGCCAGTTGCACAGCGAAGTGTTGAGCCCCAGCTGACTCAGCTTGTAGATGAGCTGTTGAGGGATGATTGTGTTGAATGCTGAACTGAAGTCTATGAACAGCATTCTGACATATGAGTCCTTTTTGTCCAGATGGGTTAGTGCTGAGTGGACGGCAGTGGAGATGGCATCATCGGTCGACCGGTTGGACCGATATGCAAACTGGAAGGGGTCCAGGAGGAGGGGACTTGATGTGGTGCATGACTAGCCGCTCAAAGCACTTCATGAGGATGGGGGTAAGTGCAACACGACGGTAGTCATTGAAGCAGGATGGAGATGGCTTCTTCGGGATTGGGATGATGGTGGTAGTTTTAAAGCATGTGGGAACAACAGCCTGACTCAGTGAGATGTTAAAAATGTCTGTGAAGACATCATTGAGTTCTGCTGCACAGTCTTTCAGTACACGCCCGGGGATGTTGCCAGGACCCGGAGCTTTGCGGGCATTGATCCTACTGAAGGATCTCCTCACGCTGTCTGGGGTCAGTGTCATCACCTGGTCGCCGGGAGGAGGTGGAGTCTTCTGTGCAGTGGTGTTGTTTTGTTGCTCAAAGCGAGCAAAGAAGGTGTTCAGCCTGCGTTCAGCAGAGAGATGTTGTTGTCACAGGTCCGTGGTGGGGCTTGTAGTCCGTAATGGTCTGTATCCCCTGCCACAGGTTCCTAGTGTCTCTGCTGTCGCTGAATTGGTGAGCTATCCTCCTGGAGTGCTGTCTCTTAGCCTCTTTGATGCCACGGGACAGGTTGGCCCTAGCTGTTCTCAGGCCCACCTCATCTCCAGCTCTGAAGGCAGCGTTCCGTATCTTTAGGAGTCTGTAGACCTCCCCTGTCATCCATGGCTTCTGGTTGGCCCGGACAGTGATGGTTTTTGTGACTGTTACATCATCAGTACACTTATTGATGTAGGCAGTAACAGTCTCTGAGTACTCCTGGAGGTCAGTGGTGTTATTGCTTGTGGCAGCCTGTTTAAACATGTCCCAGTCAGTTGTGTTGAAGCAGTCCTGGAGAATCTCTGATGATCCTTCTGGCCACACTTTAATCTGTTTGTAAACTGGTTTGGCGACTTTAATGAGTGGTCTGTATGCAGGCATTAGCATGACAGTGATGTGGTCTGAGGCTCGAGGTGGGGAGGGGAGGGCTTTGTAAGCTCTTCTCTGTGTGATGTAAACAAAGTCCAAAATGTTATTACCTCGTGTTGGAAAGTTGATGTGCTGGTGTATTTTTGAAACACACTCTTTAGGTCAGCATGGTTGAAATCCCCAGCTATGATGAGAAAAGCATCGGAGTGTGCTGTCTGCTGCTCACTGATGTGCTGGTACAGTTCATTAAGTGCGTCGTTCCTGTTGCTGATGATGTTGGACGGGGGAATGTAAACTGTAATGAGCAGTATAGCAGTATATTCCTCGGCAGATAGAACGGCCGCACTTAATAATCATAAACTCCACCAGGTGAGCAGTGTTTGCTGATCACAACAGTATCGCGCACCACGCATCATTGATGTAAACACAAAGCCCACCGCCGCAGGTTTTTCCTCCCGCGACGAGGGCTCTGTCCGCTCGATAGCATGTCAGCTGGTCGAGCTGAATGGCGCCGTCCGGAACGCTGTTGCTGAGCCATGTTTCCGTGAACACAAAAACACAACAGTCTCTTACAGTCCTCTGGATTGAGCGTAGTAAACGAATGTAGTCCAGTTTATTGTCCAACGAGCGCACGCTTGCCAGTGCGATGGTGGGGATGGATGGCTTGTGTGGGTTAGCCGTTAGCCTAGCCAGGATACCTCCGCTTACCCTCTTCTGCTTCCTTTCACGCGCTTGCGGCCTCCGCTGCGGCGAGATGCAGTGGTGGGGGTCGATGATGGTGAAGGTCTCCGTAGCAGATCAAAATCCCGCAGCTGTTCCGCGTACGCGAAGTTTAACTGTAAAAATGCGGTTCTGCCGACATCGAGCAGAAACTCGCGACTGTATTTGCGCTTACAGACAGGTAGACGCGACAACAACGTACAAAAACACTGTGACTCACAAGACAAAAAACACGAAAACACCGTTCTGTCGGGACAGAGAGAAGCCGCTGCGTGTGGACGCGCCGCCATCTTGGATGTCTAAAGAATGTTTGATTTGACACAGAGGCTGACAGAGGCTGAAGTCCTGTTTGTGAAATAAAACCTATGTGTGTGTTTAAAAGCTCAGCAGCTGCTGCAGTTTGAGGAAGAGACACTCACTGACCAATCAGAGCCTCAGTCTCATACATCCAAGCCTCTCTCATGGAACCCCTAAAATGGTCCTCGTGTAAGAGCGCCGCCATACGGTGATTTTACAGCGAAATACAGTGATATACCTCCGTCCACCAGAGGGCAGGCTCCAAAAGCGGAAATATAAGGAGAAACCCAATGGCGACTTTACAAGAGTAAAACTCATGTTTACAGCCTGGTACAAAAGATGGCTCCGGTCTCTAGAGCTAAGTTTTTACTACGTGACAACTCTGTGGGGGGGTAAATTTTTGATTATTACGTTGGTTTATGCTATCTAAAAACTATTGTTTTACAATTAGATTAGATTAGATTAGATTCAACTTTATTGTCATTACATAAGTACAGGTACAAGGCAACGAAATGCAGTTTAGGTCTAACCAGAAGTGCAATAGCAGCAAAGTGCAGGATATATACAATGGTTGCATACGTGCAGGATATGGAGATGTACAGGATTTACAGGTAATATGTACAATGAATATAAATATACTAGGGATGCACCGATGCATCGGCTGAACATCGGTAACGGCCGATATTTGCCTCGTTAAATGCCATCGGCCATCGGGAAATAAAAATGACATTCGCCGATATCTGATGAAATACCGCGTCCGAGACGGAGAGGGCGCCCGCTCACTCTCCGTCCTCAGTAACTCAGATTAAACAAAGAAGATGGTGGTCGTGTGGCAATATTTTAAAGTTTCAGAGAAAGATCAGCGTTTTGCAGTTTGCAATACGTGTTCAGTTGAAATTTCAAGAGGGGGGGCTGTAAAAAAGTCATTTAACACAACAAATCTAATTGCACATTTGAAAAGCAGGCACGAGGCGGTGTACGGCGATTACCTGCAAGCTGACCAAAAACGGAAAAATGAAGCCGCCAAGAAAGCGCAAACCCCCGCTAAGACTCAGACTTCAATTGACACGGCATTTGAGAAAGCCAAACAGCTGCCTCCAGACAGCGCCAAAGCAAAACAAATAACAAACAAGGTGATGGAGTTCATCGCTTTAGATGACCAGCCTTTCTCTGTAGTGGAGGACGTGGGTTTTCGGAGTCTGATTAAGTTTATGGAGCCACGCTGTACGCTGCCGAGCCGCCGTCACTTTGCTGAGGTCTGTCTCCCCGAAATCTACAACATTGTGGCCACGCACATTCATGAGCTACTGGCTTGCGACATCGCTGCAATCAGTTTCACTACAGATATATGGAGTTCAGATGTAAGCCCTGTGAGCATGCTTAGCCTCACGGCACAATGGATTGATAAGGACTTCAAGATTCAAGATTCAAGATTTTTATTCGTCACATACAAAATTATATACAGCATATATAACCAGCAGTGAAATGTGAGTCAGGTCCGCTCCATGGACAGTGCAATTATTAAGGAAAACACACAGGTGAAAATATACATAAATGTAGCTATATAAGAATGAAATAAAAGTAAACAATAAAAAATATAAGAATAAAATATAAAAAAAATGTGTATTGTGAATAAATCTAGATCGCAAAATAATGTACATGAATGTAAACTGTAGACTTAAATATTAAAAAAAATGTACAGGGATGTACAGTGTGCATATATGCATTTAGCTGTGGTCTTAAATTATTAAGATACACAGGAAGGTGCAGGAAGCAAATGTGCAAAACAGGGTGACACTGTCAGTGTGTCAATGTGAGGTAGCTGGTTTAGAGTTCAAGAGCCTGATGGCCTGTGGGAAAAAACTCCTCCTGAGTCTCTCGGTTTTAGCCATCAGGCTACGGTAGCGCTTACCAGATGGCAGCAAAGCGAAAATATGATTACTGGGGTGGGTGGAGTCTTTGATGATTTTTGCAGCTCTGCTTCTGCAGCGTTTGTGGTAAATGTCCTGCAGAGAGGGGAGAGCAGACCCTGAAATGCGCTCAGCTAAGCGCACAACTCTCTGCAGGGCTTTGCAGTCAAGACTGGAGCTGTTCCCATACCACACTGAGATACATTGAGTCAATATACTTTCTATAGCTCCAGAATAGAAAGTTTTCAGGATTGCTGGTGAGACCCTGAATTTCCTCAACTGTCGCAGATAGTACAGTCTTTGCCTGGCTTTATTAACCTGAGTTTGAGTGTGAGTAGTCCAAGTCAGGTCCTCAGAGATGTTTACACCAAGGTACTTGAAGCTACTCACCCTCTCCACAGGGGGCCCGCTTATCATGAGAGGAGTGTAGGGCTGCTGCTGCCTCTTCCTGAAGTCTACAATCAGTTCTTTTGTTTTGCTCACATTCAGAGAGAGACAGTTGTCCTGACACCATGATGTTAATTTCTCTACCTCATCCAAGTATGCGGTCTCATTATTGTTGTGAATGAGGCCCAGAACCACAGTGTCATCAGCGAATTTGATAATGGATGTGGAGCTGTGCGAGGACACGCAGTCGTGTGTGTAGAGAGAGTAGAGTAGACTTCAATCTGGTGAAGGCAGTGTTGCACTCCCAGGAGTTCGCAGGTACCCACTCAGCATCTGCTATGTCGGAGGCATTTGAGAAAATGTTCCAGATGTGGAAAATCAACAAAACCAGAGTGCATGCTGTCGTGAGAGATAATGCTAGGAATATGACGAAAGCTATGATGGACAGTGGTCTGGCTAGTTTTGGCTGCATGGCGCACACACTGCAACTAGCAATTAATGACGGTGTTTTTAGCCAGCGCAGCCTCACTGATGTTGTGGCTATTTGCCGAAAAATTGTCGGCCACTTTAAACACTCACCCCTCGCATATTCACGTCTCCAGGCTGTGCAGATCCAGTTGGGAATGAAACCAAAAAGGCTACAGCAAGATGTTTCCACTCGCTGGAATAGTACATTTTATATGATGGAGAGCTTGCTGGAACAAAAGCGCGCACTTGCTACATATGCCGCAGACTACGACCTCCCGGCCACTCTCAGTGCGCACCAGTGGCAATTAATTGAAAACTTTATAACACTCCTCTCCCCGTTTGAACAATTGACTAGAGAAGTTAGCTCATCAGAAGCATCAGCTGCAGATGTCATCCCTTCTGTGACAGCCCTGAGACGTCTTCTGAGTAAGCAGGCTGACACAGACCACGGCGTTAAAACAACAAAGACCTCATTATTAGAGGCTGTAAATAGACGCTTCGATCAAATACAGTACGATCCCATGTTCTGCATTGCCACCTATTTGGACCCCAGGTACAAGGATCGTTACTTTGATGAGGATGTTAAACAACGCGCTCGAGAAATACTTGAGGCACACCTGTTGCCTGCTGCCGGTGCAGAGGATTGGACGCGCGATGGAGAGCGCGCACATCACACAGAGCGCAAGAGGCAACGATCCGACAGAGCAGGGCCCTCCCTGCATGATGTGTTTGAGGAGATTCTGGAAGAAAATGGACAGGAGAGGACAAGTACCTCTGTATCCCAACAACTGGGTATTTTCCTGGCAGAGACCACTATTCCCAGAGGTGAGAGCGCACTCTGTTATTGGAGAAATAACCACCTGCGTTTTCCCGAACTCGCACAAATGGCACGCAAATACCTTAGTGCGCCATGCACCAGCACCGAGAGTGAGCGGTTATTCAGCTCTGTGTCTCATGTCTTGGATGAAAAGAGAAATAGGCTTTGCTGTGACAAGGCAGAGATGCTTATCTTTGTAAAGAAAAACATGCATCTTATTAAGAAGTAGGCCAGAGATACAGCAGGTGACTTATGTGTCATTAATGATCAGAAGTGGAGGTACTGTTTTTGTTTTATAAGATGCCCCATGTTCCAGCCTGTGAGTTCTGAAACACTGTAATGTTTTATTCTGTATGAAAAAAACACACGTTGAAAGATAGCCCTATTTATGTTTGTATTTATGAATAACAATTTATTTTAATAGCATAATTTATTTCACTTGTTTTTGCATTTACACTTGATGTTTTTTTTTTTTTTATTTATCAGAAAAAAATGTTTTATTGGGCCATGAAAATAATCTAATTGACTAAGTTTTTGTTTATCAGGCTAAAACCACTCAAATAATTTTGTTGGGCAATGTACTGAAACAATCTTTTCATTTAGCAGTCAAATGTTTTTGAATGTTATTTTTCAGAAAAGTAAAGAACTTGTCATAAATAAGGTTATAACTAATGTCAACCAGAAAGTGACATTAAAAATTGTTTGTGTTCCATAAATTGGTCTGATTGAATTTGTGCTCATTCTAGGATAGTGTGATCAAGAGCCGAAAGACTTGTATGTTTCTGTGGCACAAATGAATAAATAAATAACAAAAAGAAAAAACATCGGCATCGGAATCGGCCATCGGCCAAGATGTTATGTTAAACATCGGTATCGGTATCGGCCCAGAATTTCCCAATCGGTGCATCCCTAAAATATACAGATGGTTATTACTATAACAGGTGAGTGTGTGCCATAAATATAATTACATGTGTCTCTTTTCTATAAACAGCATTTACAGGTGAATATGTACTCTAAATGTAATGTAATACACACGCGTTGCGCCGCACACACACATACACACACTCACTCACATACACACACGCACACATACACACACAAACATACACACATACACACAGGGGAATTAAACCGGGAGAGCTATACACACACTCACTCACATACACACACTCACACACATACACACACTCACACACATACACACACACATACACACACACACACTCACATACACACACTCACACACACAAACACACCCACACACTCACACATACACACACTCACATACACAACACACACACACACACTCACACACACACACACATACACACACACATACACACATACACACACTCACTCACATACATACACACACACACATACTCACATACACACACTCACACACACACAAGCACACACACACACACTCACTCACACATACACACACTCATGTACACACATACTCACACTCACTCACATACACACGTACGCATACACCCACTCACACACATACACTCACACACACTCACATACACATACACTCACATACACACACTCACACACAAGCACACACACACACTCACACATACACACACTCACATACACACATACTCGCACATACACACACTCACTCACACACACATACACACACTCACACACACATACACACACACACACACACACACACAAACAAACATACACGCACACACACATGTAATATACAGATGTCTCTAACTATAAACAGAATTTTACAGGTAGGTGTATACAATTGTATGTTAGCTTAAGGTAAGCAGTAGATTTAAGGTAGTGCAAACAGTGAAATGTAAACAGTTGGTAGCCAAGGTGCAGTAGTGCAAGGGATGGTGGGATGGTGGGGGATGAGAGGAGAGTCTGTGAGGGGAGTGGGATGGTGGGGTAGAAGAGTCTATGAGGGTAGTGGGATGGTGGGGGTGAGAGGAGAGTCTGTGAGGGGAGTGGCATGGTGGGGGGTGAGAGAGGAGTCTGTGAGAGGTGTGGGGTCAGCAAGCAAGCAATGTTTTTTACAAGAACTGCACAATAGGCTTGGGCGGTATCCAAATTTTGATACCGTCAAACCTCCTCCCTATTTTACCTCGGTATACGGTGTTACCGTGAATAATTAAAAAAAAATATGACACAAGGCTCAGACAGCGTCACCAAACTGTTGGCTTGTGCCTAAACTGTTCAGAAACTGAATACCAGACACTAATACTGAAACAATAACAAAATAACATGCACAACAATATAAACAACTTTTATTAGCAACAAATAGCAGTTTATAAAACGTGCAAATACAAGAGTCAAACAGAATTAAATGAACATAAACATCCAGAACAGTTTAGTAGTAGTTTAGACCTACCATAAAGCACAGCACACAGCCATCACTTTTATTACGATCGCTGCTTTGATTAGCGCATTTGCGCTAACTATGTTTACCCCTGCCTCTCCCTCCTCGACTGGGTAAAGTGTCAGGATGACCAACACTTTGTCTCAAACAGCTGTCAATAGAAGCCGCATTATTCCCAAACTCCCTGTCACTACCGCGGCCACGGCAGTACACTTGCCCCGGCTTCTATCACCTGTGCTAAAGGTAAAGCTGCAGGTGCTAAAGGTAAAGCTGCAGGTGCTAAAGGTAAAGCTGCAGGTGCTAAAGGTAAAGCTGCAGGTGCTAAAGGTAAAGCTGCAGAACAGAAGCAGGTGCTACATGCTCACGGCTTCCCTTCATAACCTCCCCTTCACTACCGCGGCCAGAGCGACTAGTTTCCTCCCGTTTCTTTCACTGATGTTTGGCAAAATGTGGGGAAAACAGCGTGTGATTTATGAGAGACACTGAGAAAGGCACGAGCAGCGGCGCCGCTGTCCAAGTAACACACGCACTCACTCTCATTCTCATTTTCACTCGGCTGAAAAGACTCTAAAGGCAGATGTTCTCCCTCAGAATCAGAGTCAGCCATTACTAATACCAAAACTTCATCCCAGGTGTATTTTTTATTTGTTATTTTCATGTTTATCAGCTCGCGTGTAGAGAATGAGGCTTCTATTGAGCCGGTCCTGACACTACCACTGAGACGCGTCTTTGAGGTCTTCTTCTACAAATTTTTTTAATGGCAACACATGGTAATAGTGGACTAGAAACAAAGTACAGGGTGTCTGACATCTGGTGGAAGGGAGTGGAAGCATAATTTAGCACATAAACCGGAAGTAGCGGCTGTTTTTTCCTGTTAAGTTGCGCTTTTTTTTTATGACGGTATTGAAACTGATACTGTTGCTATCTTTAGATCCCGCGGTATACCATATTACCGTATTACCGCCCGAGCCTACTGCACAATATCAGAGATAAACACAAGCATAATTATGGCAGAGTTATTTTAAATCCTCCAATAACTAACATTGAATCTGAACTGTGATATTACTAAATCCCTTTTGGAAGAATAAAGTTTTGTTTTTGATGTTTTGGAAAACTGCTGAAGGCACAGAAAGAACCTGGCCCTGGATCTGTGGAGTATTATCAGAGAACTGTGGACAAATAATGGCACAATTTTATATTTTTTTTTAATTATTATCAGAAAATATCCTTTTAAATAAAAGAAAAAATGAGTTTGATGTCAGTAACTACTGCAGTATTTAAGTGTAATGGTCTTATGTTAATCAAAGTAATAATGAATTATCAGCAGCACAAAAATGTAAATATGTTACAGACATAACTTAATAATGCACACCTGTATTTAACAAAACTAAAGTCCATAAACACTGGCTCATTTTTCATCAATCCTAGTGATTTACCACTTAGGCTTTTATTTTGAAGGCACCAGTCAACTTTGTTTTTAAAGTGACTTTGACCAAGTTGGACAATGAAGTGAAAAACTAAAGCCGACCCAGAGACAATGAAATACACACTGCTCTGAGTTTTTACAAAACTATATTTTCTTTTGTTTCTTTTAAAAATGTGTGGCAGCCTTTTCCTCAAAACGGCAAAATCATTTCTGAACCAAAAATCAAAGTATATCCTAAATACTTTCTAAAGTGAATTGTTGAAGTTTAATCTGAGTTTAGTGTAAAATCCTGTAAAACTGTGTTAAATTGACTGGAGCTCAGAGCTGCATGTGATCTGAGTGAACATCTGCTGAAGTTCAGATTGATAAATGTCAGAGAACACATGTTTGATAAATGAGGCTCAAAGAGTGCTTCAGGAGAAACAATGAGATTGAAAAGAAAAGCTTGTGTGGATCAGACTGATGTAATGTCTCTGTTTTCCTTCAGACTGGATCCTGCTGGAGTCCACTGGATCAGACCAGGTCTCAGGAAGTGTAAGTGTGACAGTCTCATTGATTTAGACCAAGACATCTCTGAACCACAGGCTTTCCTCTAAACTCACAGAAAGATTTCAAAGCTTCAGAAATATTGGAGAAGCTCAGTTTTTCTTTTTGTACAAACTGCAGATGTTTCTTCTCTTCCACTTGATGTAAAGTGAGTTTTTTCTCTGAGAAATAATGATTGTAAATGCTTTCATTGATGTGTCACTGAGCCTGACCTTTTGTTCACTCAGACAAACCCTATTCATTACTGGACTTACTGGACTTACAATGGGATCTGTCTCTGTCCAAACTCTGAGCCAGACACAAATTCAGGGACAAAAGTCATTTCTTTTCCACATTGGCCTGAAAAGTGTGTGTGTGTGACTCTGAGACAGTCATGGTTGTAAAAGTGATGCAGCAGTAGTTTGTTGCAAAGTTAGTGTGACTCAGACTCATAGAGGCCTGCAGACACCTGTATAAATTATAGTTACCTGATGTAACTACAGTTCTACGAGTGTGTGCGTAGCCCACCTACGGGCTTCGCTAGTGGTTACCTCTCTCTGGCGCGAGCCAGACTTCTGAGAAAGATCAAAGCATTCACCGCGCCAATCATGCCAGTGTACTGGCACAGCCTCAGGGGCTATATAAACCCCCTTGCCCAACGCTCTCCCTTCTTCGAACCAGCTCAAAAGAGGGAAGAAGTCCAGCTGGGCCTGAGAGTAGGTGGGATACGCACACACTCGTAGAACTGTAGTTACATAAGGTAACTATAATTTCTACAGTGTGTGCTCCGCCACCTACGGGCTTCGCTTAGTGGTTACCTACCAAGGCGAAGGCCGTGGGGATAAATGTACTCCCAGCTGGACTGGTTCACAACGATTGCGCGGGAACAAACAACGTCAGAACAACGCCAGCCCGCCTCTCCCAAGAGCAGCTAAGCGTGCCCCACTATAGGTCACGGCGTCAAAACAGCCTCTCCCAAGAGCATCTGTCGCCGTCCTATGTGAGCCTAATCAAGCTGTGCCCAGGACCGCCTCCCAAGAGCATCCTGGCACCCTGTTCAAACTTCCAACTTCAGTGTCCGTGGTCGGGGATGCACCGCCTCTCCCAAGAGCATCCATCCTGCCCGCCGAGCCCGTGATCGCCTCTCCCAAGAGCACACGGGCCCTCATACACTGCACAGACAAATACATCCAAAAGGAACCGCCAAGCTGTGGTATAAGTGTTATCAGCCGCAATAGCAGTAACACCTGCAGAGTCACGTCAGCCTAGGTGACGAGGTTCTGGCCTCTATTCAACCCTGAATGAGTGACAGAGCTCAGAACTCCATGAGATAGGATCGCACAAACGTGGACACAGAGGACCAAGATGGCCAAGCATATATCTTCCGCAGAGACACCTCTACACAGGGCCACCGACGTGGCAACCCCTGGTGTGCCCTGATCAAGGCTGGGGAGCGGCCCTGAGCCACGTGAGGCCGCTCCAATACCCCCCACAGATCCAGTGTGCTAGGGCGTTGTCGACACGGTGCCCCACGCCCCTTGGCGCGAAGCACACAAATAGCTGGTCTGATGTCCGAGCCCGCTGTGCGCTCCACATAGCAGCGCAAAGCCCTGACCGGACACAGCATGAGTGACAGCGCATCTGCTGTCGTCCCGGCTGGGATGGGGCAGAGAGCTCTAATCCTGATCACCCTGGACCGGAAGAACGAGGTGATAACCTTCCGCTGAAAGGCTGGGTTGGGCTAAAGGTGAATTTGGTCGGGGAGAGGCCACGGGTCCGTCACCGCCCTCTGCACCAGGTCCGGGTACCATCTGGCACCCGGACTGTCCGGAGCCACCACCAGGATGTGAAGGCCCTGCAACGTCACCCTGTGAAGCAGAGGATAAGAGGCGAGTGGTGGGAAGGCATAGAGGAGGCCTATGGGCCATGACTCTTGAGCCAGCGCGTCCACCCCAGTGGTGGGTCGTCTGACGATCTGAGCGAGAACCAGAGTGGGCACTGAGCGTTCTCTGCACTGGCGAACAGGTCGGCCACAGGCTGACCGAACCTGCGCCAAGTCTGTCGTGCGACCTTCGTTGGGGGCAAAGTGCAGAAGCACCCTTTGCACCGCTACCATCTCCAGTACATTTATGTGGGATAGCGTTGGCTCCCAGGCCCGCCCACTGCGAGCCGGCCTAAGGTCCCGCCCCATCCGTGAGTGATGCGTCCGTGAACACCTCCACATAGTGTGGGACGATCCCATGCGCACTCCCAGTTGAGACGGTCCGGGGTGAGCCAGAATTCCAGATCCTGTCAAGCCCCAAGGACAGTGAGACCCGGGTCTGTCTGTCCTTCGTGGGATGTAACCGAGCCGAGCAAACCAGCGTTGGAGCCTTCTCATATGAAGGAGCCCCAAGCGTCACCGGGTGAGCTGCCGCCATCCTGCCCAGTAGGCACACGCACCAGACAGGACGGTGCAGATGGAGCTACCACCAGCCTCTGAGCCAGACTCCTGAGCGCCACCTGTCTCTCCACGGAGAGCCGTGCGCACTGGTCTGTGCATCCAACTCCAGTCCCAGGTACGTCACCTGTTGTGCTGGCAACAACGAGCTCTTGGCCTTGTTCTACGAACCCCAGCTTTGAGATGTGACGCAGTACTCTGTCCGTATGCTGCACGGCTTCCTGGCGAGAGGAGCAAGGAAGGTGTAAGCATCGTCGATGTAAGTCAGGATCCTGAGACCCTGACGACGAAGCGGCTCCAGTGCTGCCTCCACGCATTTGGAAAAGGTGCGTGGGGCGAGGGAGTAGCCGAACGGGAGACGGTTGAACTGAAAACACCGCTCCCCGATGGCGAACCTGAGAAATTTCCTGTGCCCGGTAGGATGGAGACGTGAAAATAAGCATCCATCAGGTCGATTGAGGTCATCCAATCCCGGCGGACACTCTCCAGGAGGTGCCTGGTAGTTAACATCGGAACCTCCTGGTGGTCACATACTCTCAGGATGCGAGGTCCAGGATTGGTCTCACTCCCCGTTTTCTTTGGGACCAAGAAATAGGGGGAGTAAAACCCTTTCTCCGCCTCCCCTCGGTCCAGTTCCGAAACTGCACCGCAATGCAGGAGTGAAGAGACCTCCTCTTGGAGGGCCCTTGTCGCTGCCTGGGTTGTGAGCTGTGTCACGAAGGACACACCGCGGAGGGAGGGGGTCAACGGGCAAACTGCAGGGCATAGCCCCTCCTCAGCGCCCTGTCCAGCCAGGGCGATAGAGGGCCGAGGCGGGTCCACGCCTCCAAGAAGTGCGATAGAGAGGGCGCACCATGTCCTGAACAGGAGGATGTATCGGCCCACCCGCCATCACAAACCCAACTGGAGGTTCGGGATGCGGGGGGCCCCCCCAGAAAGGGCTGCCCTACCCTCTTGGGAGGCACTGCTGGGGTTCTGTGGGTGACTGGGGTGGGTTGCTGTCTGAGCTAGAACCCCTAGGTCCTGGGACCTGGGGCAGGGCCCCAGAATGAGTCGCCCACTTTTACAGGTGGTGCACCCTAGTAGCTGACTGTGTGGCCAGGGTAGCGAGCCTGGCCAGCATCCCGCCCTTGCAGCTCAACACTGGGCGCTGCCTGAATAACTGCGGGGGCAAGCCCACGGCCCCCAATATCTGCACACCGCCCCTGGCAGTTGCAGAGTGGAATCTGGGCCGTTTACCAGCAGCCTTAGAGTTACAGGAGGCGCGGGAGCGCCTCTTAAGCCCCTCCTTGGCAGCATGGGAGGCGCCTGTACTGCTGTAGGTGCGCCGGACCCACTTAAGCCAAGCACAATCCGTCTGCGTGGCGTAGTGGAAGGAGGCGGACCATAAAGAGCCGGAGGGGAAGACCCAGAAGCGTGCTCTTTTAATGAGAAGTAACGGGCCCTACGGCCTTTATTGATATGATTATCATTAAAGGACGGCTTGTAGGAGCGGGAGGAGCCAGCGCCCTATTACGTTGAAAACCTCCTCTTCTCCCGGGCGTCGCCCTGCGCTATAAGAGGCGGGGACAGGATCAGCAGCGGCAACGGTGGGCGTGCCCTAGCTCGCTCACGGGAGTCGCGGACACCTGGTGCCGGTCTGCACGATGGCGCCCAAATGTCGTGCGCTGGCGTCTCGGCTGGAGATGAGGAGCAAGCTGCTGGGACGTTTTGGAGGCTGATTCTAGTCGGTCTACAAGAGACTGAATATCAGGACCAAACAGGGATGAGGTGGAGAGCAGCAGACCGAGGATGCGTCTCTGCTCCTGTTCCTTCAGGGAAGACAGGCCGAGCCACAGGTGTCTGGCGCCGAGCTGAGCGCGCCATGGTGCGGCCCCCATCCACGGCGAAAGCTTGGGACATCCTCAGAGAGCAGCCGCTGTGGTCTGAACCTCATCTATCTCCTCGGGCGTGAGGACCGATCGCTCATGTGTGAGCTTGTCCAAGGAGCCCGCCAGGAAAGCCATATTGCTAGCCAACGCCACCACCTGAGCGGCGTTAGCGTAGCAGCGATCCATCAGCGATGCCATCAATCTGTCCCTCTCTGATGGTAGAGCCGCACGCCGCCAGGGGTAGATGACGGTAGCAGGCATATCCTCACCCCGTCCTCAACAGGTGGGACGCCGGTGATGTCGCTCAGCCCACCACATTGCAATATGCCAGATATCCTCGGCGCCTCTCGCCGAGCGGGCTCTGCCATTCTCGCTGGGCATAATGGGCGATGGGTGTCATCGGAGGGCAGAGAGTCGCCACGCGGCGTGGCGACGAGCCTGTGACGCTAGCCCCAGTGTGAAGTCCGCCGAGCAGTCTCAAGCTGCTGAGGCGGGAGCGGGTCTCCATACGAGCCGCAGCGGAGGCAAACAGCTGCGGCAGGTCATCCAGCGGTACCGGCGAGCTGGCTGGAGATCAGGACGGAGACTCCAGTACCGATGGATCCAGCGTCATCGCCACGGGCCTCCCCGTCCTCACTACTTGCTGCCAAATCCAGCTGAGGTGGGGTAGCGGCAGGAGACCCCGCGATGGAATGCGGTGGCAGGTCGGGTCGAGACGGGTAAATAGGACCCATGAAAGCCGCGCGGCGCTCGGACTCCTCTCTGGGAAGGCCGAGGCAGGCGGAGCAGGCAGACCGCTCCAGCTGATGATGCCATCCGAGGCAGGTGAAGCAGCAGTCGTGGCCATCCTCGGGCAGCAGCCAGGCGCAGCAGGAGCGGCAGGAGCGGCAGGAGCGGCGGTGCCCGACACCGGTAGGTGGCAAATCTCGGGCACAATCCATTCTTCTAATCCAAGTGTAATCTTCGCTCTTTTAATATCTCAGAAGGGCTGAGAGAGAAGAAGGGAGAGCGTTGGGCAAGGGGGTTTATATAGCCCCTGAGGCTGTGCCAGTACACTGGCATGATTGGCGCGGTGAATGCTTTGATCTTTCTCAGAAGTCTGGCTCGCGCCAGAGAGAGGTAACCACTAGCGAAGCCCGTAGGTGGGCGGAGCACACACGAAGTAGAAGCTGGAGCTGTATGAGAGTGTGTCTGTAGCAGAGTTAGGGGCTGCTCCTCTCCACACTCACCCCGAGTGTGTCTTTAGACCTGAACACAAGCCTCAATGCAGCAGCAACACACTGTTACGGAGTTCTTTCAATATACAGGCGTAGTCAGAAATTGTGTGTCCAGGGTGTTTATTGTGCCAGTTCCAAAGTGCGACAAAAAGTCCAAAAATCCAAAATGTGACAATATTTACAGTGTGTAGTCCAATACCTCCAAAGATATATACAATAAGCAAGAATAAGTAAAAAAAAATCCAAACTCAAAAATATAACTTAAGGTACCTTTAAATGGTCTCAGCAGGACCCACATCAGCCATGTTACCTTCTGTGCAACTGGCTGTCAACTCTTCCAAGGTCTGGTCTTGTCCTCTTTATCCCCATTGCCCCTCCCACTGGGCTTTAGTAATTTGTAAATACAAAATAAAGAAAGAAGACACTGATTGCCCTCTGACATTAACCTATCCACAGTGTATCCACTCTATACACATAATAAATATTACAAACACAATAAGACACAAGGAAAATGTACATAGAAAGGTACTTAATTTCTCTAGTCATGTGATGAGCGCAACCGCGCGAACACAATACATTTAACGCACCGGGAAGTTATGGCCCGGTTTGACCACGCTGCCCCTACACGGAAAGAGAGGAAGAGAAAAAGGTAAGCGAGTCTGTGTGTTCTGTATGTTTGCGTGTATGGTTGGAACAATGAACAAACACTTCCAAGTGTGCACCCTTGGTCGCGTTACAACGGCAGGGAGGAGGAAAAAGAAAAGGCGTTAATTGCAACGTTACTTAATACATAAATGAACCGGGGTTAACCCTACTCTGCTTGAAAACTACAGACCGGTCTCCCTCCTTCCCTTCATTGCCAAAGCTCTGGAGCGAGTTGTGTTTACTCAGCTCTCATCCTTTCTCACACGGAACAACCTCCTGGACCAGAACCAGTCTGGGTTCAAGAGCGGTCATTCCACCGAAACTGCCCTGCTCTCAGTCATCGAAGCTCTGAGACTGGCAAAGGCAACATCCAAGTCATCTGTACTCATCTTACTGGATCTGTCTGCTGCTTTTGACACTGTTAATCATCACATCCTCCTGTCCTCTCTCAGGCGATGGGTGTCTCTGGAATGGCGTTGCAATGGTTCAAGTCTTACCTCTCGGATAGGTCATTCAGAGTATCCTGGAGAAATGAGGTCTCTGAGTCCCAACATCTCAATACAGGGTGCCACAGGGCTCAGTGCTCGGACCGCTACTCTTTTCCATATACATGACATCCCTTGGCTCTGTCATCCAGAAGCATGGCTTTTCCTATCACTGCTATGCAGATGACACTCAACTCCACCTTTCATTTCATCCTGACGATCCGACGGTCTCTGCTCGCGTCTCGGCATGTCTGAGCGACATCTCACTTTGGATGAAGGACCATCACCTGCAGCTGAACCTTGCAAAAACAGAACTGCTTGTGATTCCGGCCCATCCAAAGACCCACCACAACCTCTCCATTCAACTAGGCCCATCAACTATTACACTCCAGCACTGCCAGAAATCTGGGAGTGGTAATCGATGATCAGCTAAACTTCACAAGTCATGTCGCCAGCACCACCCGGTCCTGTAGATTCATCCTCTACAACATTAGAAAAATTAGACCTTTCCTATCAGAGCACTCCACGCAAATTCTAGTCCAGGCTCTTGTCTTGTCCAAACTGGACTATTGCAATGCTCTACTGGCTGGACTCCCCGCCTGCACAACCAAACCTCTGCAGCTGATCCAGAATGCAGCGGCAAGAGTGGTCTTTAATGAACCAAGAGAGCGCGTACGTATCTCCTCTATTCATTAGGTTACACTGGCTCCCGGTTGACGCCCGCATCAAGTTCAAAGCTATGCTCTTGGCCTACAAGACCACCTCTGGTTCTGCACCCCCATATCTCCACTCACTTATACAGACCTACGTTCCTACCAGATCCCTGCGCTCTGCAAATGAACAACGTCTGGTGGTACCGTCCCAAAAAGGTACAAAATCGCTCTCACGTACCTTCTCTGGATCTGTTCCACATTGGTGGAATGATCTACCTGCTGCTACAAGATCAGCAGATTCTGTAGCCATCTTTAAAAAACACCTGAAAACACATCTCTTCCGTCAACACCTGACTGACAAACACTGAATCCTACTTCCTTTCTATCGATTCCTTTCTATTAAAAAAAAAAAAAAAAATAAAATAAAAAATTCTCTTATCCTTAGCATTGTATACTGCGCTGGGTTTAAACTGACTAGTTTTTTGTGCACTTATGCTTTTTGTACCTTGTGTTGTTAAAATTGCTTCCATTGTTATCCTCACTTGTAAGTCGCTTTGGATAAAAGCGTCTGCTAAATGACTAAATGTAAATGTAAATGTAATGAGCGAATGAGTGAAAGCGTGTGTATGTGTAAGCCATCGCACTGCCCGCGATCAGAGACGGATGTGCTCCGTCACACACACCTTAGAAAATGTGTTGGATTAAAGCTGTGTCAGTGACTTATCGATACCAGAGCACAGCGCTGTTGGACAAAATGAGAGAAATCAAATAAAGGCACGTTTTACACACGTCACAATAAAAGTGAATGTGTCTGTTTGAGGTTTTAGTCAGAACCAGATCTGATTGAAACATTTGTGATAAAGACTGTCTCACAGAGATGTATGTCTCGAGATGTATGGGGCGGCAGTAGCTCAGTGGTAGAGCGGCCGTCCTTCAACCGGAAGGTAGTAGGATCGATTCCTGCTCACCCCACAGTCCATACTGTCGTTGTGTCCTTGGGCAAGACACTTAACCCACCTTGCCTCCAGTGACTGTAACACTGGTAATGTAATGTAAGTCGCTTTGGATAAAAGCGTCTGCTAAATGAATAAATGTAAATGTATGTATTTGCCTCAGAACAGATGAATATTTAGATCTGAGCCAGACAACAGCTCTTTAAATGGAATCAACTCTGTTTTCAATGCATCTATTAATAATCAGTGTCATAATCAACACTGTTCTGAAGCTCATGGCTGTGTGAGCCATACTTTCACTTTGTTTGAGAAGCTGTAAGGACGCTTATTGTCGGGTGGCTTTTGAGAGTAAGCCATAGGTCCTTAGTGTTAAATTTATCAGACACACAGAAAAGAGCCAGGACGATGCTGGTGCTTAGTTTATTCTGAGAAACAAGGCATTATGGGAAGGAGAAGGCCTGTATAAAAACCTGTATCATGGAGCTCATTGATGTGTGATTGTGCCTGAACTCTTTCCTGAGCCTTGGACAGCAGTGACCTTTTACTGTGTAGTCCACAGGTATCAGAACCGACTCTAGAGTTCTTATTAAAGGAGCTCCTGAAGAGTCCAGGTTGGAGCTGTTTAACTGCACTAACCTTTTCGATCAAACATGTAGGAAGAGTCATGTGAAGGATTCTTCTGGAGACAATAAGCTGTTCTCCTCTGAGCTGTGCCACTGCTGTCAGTCCTCCTCATCACTAGAACAACAGCAGATATCACACAAACACTGGCAAAATGACAGCAGCTGTGAACAATCTCCTGCAACACAGAGCCACATGCTCTCAGCCACTGTCTGCACCAAGCACCATCAGAACGACTGCTGCAGCTTCAACCAACTTTGTTCCTGTGTTTCCAGAGAATAGAACAACTATTGGAGTCAAATGTGTCAAAGAAATGTGACTGATGTACATTTCCATGAAGCACAGAGAAGTGAATAAACTCCTGTGTAGTGACGTCAGAGGCTGGAGCTTTAGGAGCTGCTTTATGTCCTACAGCAATAAACAGTAGAAGAAGAGTTTAAAGCTCCTCCAAACACAAGTGTTTCTTCTAATATGACTTTTCCATCAAACAGAATCTTGTACATTTGTGTTAATCTCATGTGTTCAGAGAGGACAGAGGACTAACTGCAGCTGTATTGTGTCTTCTCTCCATCAGATTTCTGTGAACTCACACTGGATCCAAACACAGCTCACAGACTCCTCAAACTGTCTGACAACAACAAGAAGGTGACACATGTGGAAAAGAAGCAGCCATATCCAGATCATCAGGACAGATTTGAGAACTGTTATCAGCTGCTGTGTTCGACTGGTCTGACCTGTCGCTGTTACTGGGAGGTCCAGTGGAGCGGAGAGGTTTATATATCAGTGTCTTACAGAGGAATCAGTAGGAAAGGAGACAGTGATGACTGTGTGTTTGGATACAATGATCAGTCCTGGACTCTGTTCTGCTATGAAGGTGGTTACTCTGTTAGTCATAATAAAAACCTCACCCCCCTCCCTCACTCCTGGTCCTCTTCTGGGACAGTAGCAGTGTATGTGGACTGTCCTGCTGGCTCTCTGTCCTTCTACACAGTCTCCTCTGACCAACTGACCCACCTCCACACCTTCAACACCACATTCACTCAGACTCTGTTTCCTGGGTTTATGGTCTGCTCTGACTCCTCAGTGTTGTTGTTAACTCTGTGGGACTGAGAGTGTCCTCCTGTAGAGAAACATCCTCACTGTTGATCAGATAGTCCAGTCTACCTGACCTCACACACTCACACATGTTAGAAAAGATTAGAAAAGACTCCAAACACACTTCAATGATCAGAGATGGACTTTGTATTTTTACTTTGAGCTGGTCTGATTGGATAAAACAGAGGAACAGTTCTTTTCCAGTTTCTTTGACAGAGACAGATCCCACACAGAAACAAACTGATGACATCAATCTCATGTTGGTCTCATTGTGTTTGTAGAGAAGGATCAATCACAGCATTTGTCTCGACAAGTGCTTCTGTACACTTCATTAATATAAAGGTGGATTTGAAATATGACAGAGATAAATGTGATTTGGGTTGAAATCCTGTGAGAAATGACAATAAAGTGAAATGAGAAAACACTCCACAGTAACGGCCTCATTCCTGCTGCTGTTCATGTGGAACCTGTTATTATTGGGATTTATGGACATGTGGGACGTCTTACAAAACCACAATATTGTCCCCAAAATGTAGAAAAGCACTTCAGCTGAACTCATCACCTTCCCACAATGCACCACGAGTCTTTGGAAAATAAGTCCAATACGAGAGGAAGTGCTTAGAGACGGAGGTTTTCAGTTTAAATCCAAGTGTATGTTTGTTCTATCAATGGAAATATTCTATTGTCATATTGTTTGTGTCATAAATGACACAGTTGAGTTTTCAGTTGGTGTTGCTGAGGTTTTAACTCAGTTGTCGTCACCATTTACTGAGACTATATTAAGCTGAGCTGTAAATAAATGTGTCAAATATGATCTGAGCTTTTCTAAATCACTTAAACACAACACACTGCATTCATCAGAAAAGACAGATGTTTATGTCACTAATTCAACTGTTCACAACTGTTTAGAATAAACACAACTTAAAGAAAGACAACATTTCCATTAAAAGTGTCATTTTATTTGAATTGAAAAAGGGGGCGGGGCTTTTGAAGCTGCAGCTCGGCCACTTGAAGCCTGTTCCAAAAGACGCTCATGTGGAGTTGGACTCTAGCCTTGACATCAGACCTGACTCTGGAGCTGCCTCTGAAGGAAGGATCCTGAGGCTGTTGCACGAAGAGAGTTGAACAAACTCAGAGTTGAGTAAGTTTGGATCAAACCAAACAAATCCAAACCTGGTGTAGTGAACGCAGAAGATAAGTGCAACTTCAAGGACCAAGGAAAACACAAATCCACAAGGACACTGTGTTCAAAGACTTAAAAAGAATTAAAAATGAGAAATAAAATACTTAAGAATGTTAAAAGTGAACAGTTTTAAAAGTGTAAAAGAACAAAATGTGTTTAGTTCAAGAACCAAGAGTTTAAATCTGAACAGGTCTAGAAACAGGAAGTTCAAATATAGGTCAAATTCTGTGTTTGAGCAGAGAACAGGAAGTCATGACCAAATCTGGAGGCACACAGACCCAGGGTCACACAGAGGTCACTCTGATAAAAGGCTTTAATGGCTTTGACGTCCTGTCCAAAGACAACCCAGTCTCCAAAAAAAACATCCATAATTACAGACGTGGACAAAAATGTTGGTACCCTTCGGTCAATGAAAGAAAAACTCAGAATTGTCACAGAAAAATCTTAATTCTGACAAAAGTAATAATAAATAAAAATTCTATGAATGTTAACTAATGAAAGTCAGACATTGCTTTTCAACCATGTTTCAACGGAATTATTTTAAAAAATAAACTCATGGAACAGGCCTGGACAAAATTGATGGTACCCCTAGAAAAGACTGTAAATAATGTGACCAAATGGACATTTTAATTCAAGGTGTGTGCACTAATTAGCATCACAGGTGTGTACAATCTTGTAATCAGTCAGTGGGCCTATTTATAGGGCTTCAGGTAGTCACTGTGTTGTCTGGTGACATGGTGTGTACCACACTCAACATGGACCAGAGGAAGTGAAGGAAAGAGATGTCGCAGGAGAATAGAAAGAAAATTATAGACAAGCATGATAAAGGTAAAGGCTATAAGACCATCTCCAAGCAGCAAGATGTTCCTGTGACTACAGTTGCACATATTATTCAGAAATGTAAGATCCATGGGACTGTAGCCAACCTCCTGGACGTGGCGCAGGAGGAAAATTGATGACAAATCAAAGAGACGGATAATCCGAATGGTAACAAAAGAGCAGAAAAGACTTCTAAAGAGATCCAAGGTGAACTCCATATTCAAGGAACATCAGTGTTAGATCGCACCATCCGTCGTTGTTTGAGCCAAAGTGGACTACATGGGAGACGACCAAGGAGGACACCATTGTTGAAAACAAATCATAAAAAAGCTAGACTGGAATATGCCAAACTACATGTTGACAAGCCACAAAGCTTCTGGGAGAATGTCCTATGGACAGATGAGACAAAAATGGAACTTTTTGCCAAGGCACATTAGCTCTATGTTCACAGACAGAAAAATGAAGCATATCAAGAAAAGAACACTGTCCCTACTGTCAAACATGGAGGAGGCTCTGTTATGTTCTGGGGCTGCTTTGCTGCATCTGGCACAGGGTGTCTTGAATAGTGATGAGTCGTTCATGAACGATTCGTTCTTTTTGAACGAGTCTTTAATATGACTCGGGAACGACTAGTCATCTCAGAGAGCGAGTCGTTCATTTTTGTAGACCAGCGCATGCGCGATTGCACCACATCTCATACAGGAAACAGAGCGAGTCATTCATCTCCAGTCGTTAGTTCGTTAGTTCGTTCACCAAGTCCCAGTCCCATAGAGAAAGAGTATGCAGTTACGGAAACAGAAAGGAACTGTTCATCTCGAGTCGTTCGTTAGTTCGTTCCTTTCTGTTTCCGGTGAGCGAGCGAGCGAGCGACTCGGAGATGAACAGTTCCTTTCTGTTTCCGGTAACTGCATACTCTTTCTCTATGGGACTGGGACTTGGTGAACGAACGAACGAACGAACGACTCGGAGATGAATGAGTCCTTTCTGTTTCCGGACGGACGGATGTATTAGCTACAGCTACATAAGGCTGTCACGGCCCAGACCAGACATGTTGACGGAATTAATGCTAAGCTAAATATGAAGTGACAAAGGAAAACAACTATTTGGATTAAGAGGTGAGTTGAACTCTCTGCCTGAAGTAAGCTGCAATTAATTTATAATTTATTTTTCAAAGTTTGGCCATAAATGCATTAGCTTATAGTTATTATAGTTTTTATTCCAAAAGTACTAAATGTATTAAAAATTGTAATATGCAACATTTTAATTAGATTCTGCTGAAATGAACGAAATGAACGAAATGACTTGAAAAAAGATTCGTTCATTTTGCTGAACGAGACTTAAAGAACTGAGTCAGTAAAATGAACTGAACTTCCCATCACTAGTCTTGAATCTGTGCAGGGTACAATGAAATCTGAAGACTATCAAAGGATTCTAGAGAGAAATGTGCTGGCCAGTGTCAGACAGTTTGGTCTCAGTCGCAGGTCATGGGTCTTGCAATAGGACAATGACCCAAAACACAGCTAAAAACACCCAAGAATGGTTAAGAGGAAAACATTGGACTATTCTAAAGTGGCCTTCTATGAGCCCTGACCTCAATCCTATTGAGCATCTTTGGAAGGAGCTGAAACATGCCGTCTGGAAAAGACACCCTTCAAACCGGAAACAACTGGAGCAGTTTGCTCATGAGGAGTGGGCCAAAATACCTGCTGAGAGGTGCAGAAAAGGTTGTGCAACAAAATATTAAGTTAGGGGTACCAACAATTTTGTCCAGGTTTATTTGTTTAAATAATTCCGTTGAAGCATGGTTGAAAAGCAGTGTCCGACTTTCATTGGTTAACATTCATAGAATTTTTATTAGGCCCGAGCCGGTGATGACCGGGAGGGACTATTGTTTTTGCTTGGAATTTTTTTTTTTTTTCTTTTTTTTTTTTTCCACCTATAATCCTAAATTTGACCCAGTGAACATGAACGAAAAGTCATTTTTATTGGTCCCAGCCTTCAAGCCCGGCGAAAAATTTATGTATTTGAAGTCGCCGAAAATAAAATACGAAAAATGACTCAGTGGCGACCCCTACAAAATCAAAATACATTGGGCCTATGGAAAGTGAAAGTAACTTTTTTCCAACGTAGAAAAATGAAACTTATTACATCCATAGGACACCTAAGGGCAAACAAAAAGTCGATGACAGTCACACCCTAAACTTAACAGGAAGTCCGGCATGTGGGGTGAAACGCGCGGCCACTAAAATCGCACCCCTTGCGCAGAAAGATGCAAATCATTGTGTTTTAATCTAAATGGCCCCAAATTTGGTAAGTATCATCTACACACATGTGGCAACCAAAGTTGTGACTTTGTTGTTGATATCTTATCGGGTATGGGTGTGGCAAGACTGTAACGAGGTGGCCATTTTTGTGAAAATAAAACGTCTCTTAACTCTCAAACGCCTTCTCGGATCGAGTTGGACCCAAAAAGGCGTTTGTGCACATTCATGACCTGAACACAAAAATATGTAAATAAAAGGGTTATCTTTAGAAATGGCTCTCCAGCGCCCCCTACAAACTTATAATGGGACCCAAGAATTTAGTTTGTCATAGAGACATGAAATTTGGTACACACATCTCTTATGTCATAACGAGCATCATAAAAGCCACGACAACCAATTATCTATAAATGTGTTGCCATAGCAACGCCCCAAATATTTGGAAAAGTCAATGGGAAGTGAAAATTTTAGTTTGTCGTAGGCAAATGAAACTTGGTACACACATCCAGCATGGGCTTATGAACAAAAAAGCCAATAGGGACTACACTTATCACACACGGGAAGGCGGCCATTTTGAATTGAAAATCTGGTCCGACTTATAATACACCTCTTTTTTAAAAAACAACAAAAAATAGCTGCTTCATTCCACAGACACCAAACTTGGGCAAAATGAGCTAAACACATGTATGTAAAATAGACAAGTGTTTTCTAGACTTTTTGCTCGAGTTATATATTTTATTATAATTCGGTATATATTTAGGCCCGAGCCGGTGATGGCCGGGAGGGCCTATTGTTTTTGCTCGGATTTTTTTTTTTTTTTTTTTTTTTTCTTTCTTGTCGATCTATGATCCTAAATTTGACCCAGTGAACATGCACGAAAAGTCATTTTTATTGGTCCCAGACTTCAAGCTCGGCGAAAAATGTATGTATTTGAAGTCGCCGAAAAAAAATTACGAAAAATGACTCAGTGGCGACCCCTACAAAATCAAATTACATTGGGCCTATGGAAAATGAAAATAACTTTTTTCTAACGTAGAAAAATGAAACTTGGTATATCCATAGGACACCTCAGGGCAAACAGAAAAGTCAATGACAGTCACACCCTAAACTTAACAGGAAGTCCGCCATGTGGGGTGAAACGCGCGCCACTAAAATCGCACTTTGCGCAGAAAGATGCAAATCATTGTGTTTTAATCTAAATGGCCCCAAATTTGGTGAGTATCATCTAGACACATGTGCCAACCAAAGTTGTAACTTTGTTGTTGATATCTTATCGGGTATGGGTGTGGCAAGCCTGTAACGAGGTGGCCATTTTTGTGAAAATAAAACGCCTTAACTCTCAAACGCCTTCTCGGATCGAGTTGGACCTAAAAAGGCGTTTGTGCACATTCATGACCTGAACACAAAGATATGTAAATAAAAGGGTTATCTTTAGAAATGGCTCTCCAGTGCCCCCTACAAACTTATAATGGGACCCAAGAATTTAGTTTGTCATAGAGACATAAAATTTGGTACACACATCTCTTATGTAATAACGAGCATAAAAGCCAATGACAACCACCCCCTATCTATAAATGTGTTGCCATAGCAACGTCCCAAAAATGTGAAAAAAGTCAATGGGAAGTGAAATTTTTAGTTTGTTGTAGGCAAATGAAACTTGGTACACCTATCCACCATGGGCTTATGAACAAAAAAGCCAATGGGGACCACACCCTATCACACAGGGGAAGGCGGCCATTTTGAATTGAAAATTTGGTCCGACTTAGAATACAACCTCTCTTTTAAAAAACAACAGAAAATAGCTGCTTCATTCCACAGACAACAAACTTGGGCAAAATGAGCTGAACACATGTATGTAAAAGAGACAAGCGTTTTTCTAGACTTTTTTGCTCGAGTTATATTTTTTTTTATTATAATTTGGTATATTTTTTTTTATTATAATTTTTCTGCAAAATGATCCTCAATTTGACCCAGTAAACGTGCAACTAAAAGTCATTTTTATTGGTCCCAGACTTCAAGCCAGCGAAAAATTTATGTATTTGAAGTCGCGAAAAAAATATGAAAAATGACTCAGTGGCGACCCCTACAAAACTCAAAATACATTGGGCCTATGGAAAGTGAAATTATTTTTTTTCCAATGTAGAAAAATTAAACTTGGGTCATCCATAGGACATCTCAGGGCAAACAGAAAAGTCAATGACAGCAACACCCTAAACTTAACAGGAAGTCCGCCATGTGGGGTGAAACGCGGCCACTAAATCAAATCGCAACCCTTGCGGAAAAGATGCAAATCATTGTGTTTTAATCTAAATGGCCCCAAATTTGGTGAGTATCATCTAGACACGTGTGCCAACCAAAGTTGTGACTTTGTTTATGATATCTTATCGGGTATGGGTGTGGCAAACCTGTAACGAGGTGGCCATTTTTGTGAAAATTAAATGTCTCTTCACTCTCAAACGCCTTCTCGGATCGAGTTGGACCCAAAAAGGCGTTTGTGCACATTCATGACCTAAACACAAAGATATGTAAATAAAAGGGTTATCTTTAGAAATGGCTCTCCAGCGCCCCCTACAAACTTATAATGGGACCCAAGAATTTAGTTTGTCATAGAGACATGAAATTTGGTACACACATCTCTTATGTCATGACGAGCATAAAAGCCAATGACAACCACCCCCTATCTATAAATGGGTTGCCATAGCAACGTCCCAAAAATGTGAAAAAAGTCAATGGGAAGTGAAATTTTTAGTTTGTTGTAGGCAAATGAAACTTGGTACACATATCCACCATGGGCTTATGAACAAAAAAGCCAATGGGGACCACACCCTATCACACACGGGAAGGTGGCCATTTTGAAATGAAAATGTTAACCGACTTAGAATACAACCTCTCTTTTAAAAAACAACAGAAAATAGCTGCTTCATTCCACAGACACCAAACTTGGGCAAAATGAGCTAAACACATGTGTGTAAAATAGACAGGCGTTTTTCTTGTCGTTTTTGCTCGAGTTATATATATTTTTTATTATAATTTGGTATATTTTTTTTTATTATAATTTTTCTGCAAAATGATCCTCAATTTAACCCAGTAAACGTGCAACTTAAAATCATTTTTATTGGTCCCAGACTTCAAGCCCGGCAAAAATTTATGTATTTGAAGTCCCCGGAAAAAAATATGAAAAATGACTCAGTGGCGACCCCTAGAAAAGTCAAAATACATTGGTTCTATGGAAAATGAAAGTAAATTTTTCCAATGTAGAAATACAAAACTTGGTACATCCATAGGACACCTCAGGGCAAATAGAAAAGTTTATTACAGCCATACCGTAAACTCAACAGAAAATCTACTATGTTGGGTGGAATGCGTGACCACCTAAATTGCACCCCTTGTGTCTAAAGGATTTTCATCTAAACAGCTCCAAATTTGGTGAGTATCATCTAGACACGTGTGCAAAAAAAAGTTATCAATTTGTTTTTTGATACATTTGTGGCTGTGGTCGTAATGAGTCTGTGAAGAGGCAACCTTTGGGAAATAAATGCCATTTCCCAATTGCCAGGATCCTTCCTTTAGAGGAGGCCCCTCCAGAGCCACGGCTAGAGTCTTAGAAAACTCCTCAGAATCCTTTTACCGTGAAGTTTACGCTTTAAAGCACGAAATGCACTCCTCCGAGTGCATGTGTCCCCGCGGTCTCAAGGGAGGCGAGGGCCTTTATCGCCGCTTCCGGCTTTAATTTTACTTATATTCTGTATATACTTTGATCAATATTGTATATAGCAACTCATTCTGTATATCATTACATTCTGTATATCATAGCTTTACTTACTCTGCACCTTTATGTATATAAAACACTATATTCTTGCACTTCTGGTTAAATGCTAACTGCATTTCATTAGCTCTGTACTTGTACTCTGCATAATGACAATAAAGTTGAATCTAATCTAATCTAATCTAAAATTGTTTATATTGTTTATAGTTACTGGGTGCTCAAATTCATGTCCTTTTGGAACTAGACGGAGACATAACGTGCCTTGATGAGGGTGTATGAAAGATACGCCTCCTACAGCTTTCACTGCAGTGATATAAAATCTCATGTTTTGTTTACTTCCCAAAAGCAAAACTCACTCTGTAGCCTTGATAGATGTTCGTCTGTTTTTGCTTCATTCTTGCAAGAATTAAACCTGGCCATTTGCTTTTTAAATATACTTTGTCTACGTGTCTCTCTGGATAATATAAGGATATAGAATTCCTATTACAAATATGTTTATTTTTGTATACTTATTTAGTTATTATATGTTTTATGGTTTATCCTTATGCATGGTTTATAATTAAATAGGATGTTATATGTAATACATCTAGAAATATATTATTTAAAAATCAACATAATGTCAGAGTGTGTGCTTTTAACATGATACGTTTAATGAACACACACAGGAAAGATCTAAGTTAAAGATAAGAGACATGTGTCCCTGGCACCAGTCAGAGGTTACAGGGGAACCAGAGCAAAGTTGAACACAAAGGAGGGGGCTTAGAAAGGATGGGGTCCTTGGCCCACTGGCCATGAATATTACAAGCACAGAGTTCTCACTTTAAATCCCACTTGTTGCCACAATCCACTTGTTTATCAGCTGTCCCATACCTTGACACGCCATCTCCTTTTCCCTCTTTCTTTCTTTTTTTAGCCCCAAAGACAACTGTGTGCGCACTGTGACAACTGTACGTAACGTTACCTGCTCGCTCAACACTCGTTTCAAACTTTTATTTTGTAGAAGCACAAAATAAGTTGACCTTTATAAAAAAAATGAATAAAAAAGACAATAAGTTTAAACATTGTAACTGGGTTTTACATGATTTTAATTGATTTTATTCAAATTACTTTTTAAAAATGAATTCATTCAGTTCATTTAAGTATTTATTAATATAGTATTTAAACAGATTTTAACTTGATAAATTGATTGTAGCATCACTGTTAAACATTTTGCCAATTTAGTCAAACATTTAATAAAGATTTAAATTAATTTGATAGATTGTATGTTTTAAACTAATTAAAATTACATTTAATAATTTAAGTGCATTTTGGAATTAATTATGAATTAAATTTATAATGTATTGTTTTATAAAATAAAAGGTGCATTAAATGTTCATAATTGTAGTTTCCAATGACAAACATTTTATATTTGACAGAAGATAATTAGTCTGTAAACTAAAGATAATAGAGCTTTTAATTTAATACTAAATACCCATTGGCTCAGTCGGTGCACACTTGTTGATCACGTGATGTAATTAAACCAATTAAAGTGCTGCTTTATTAAACACAAACACTAAGCATTTCCAAGAGTTTACATCAAGTTTGTCCTTCAACCGGAAGGTTGTTGGTTTGATTCCCGCTCTCCCCACAGTTCATACTGTCATTGTGTCCTTGAGCAAGACACTTAACTCTTGCCTCCAGTGTTGTTCCAGCTGTAACACTTGTGAATAGAAGCTTAATGTAAGTCACTTTGGATAAAAGCGTCTAAAGCTAAATGAATAAATGTAAATTTAACAAAAGTAAGACGACATAACAATAGCGTCCTCGTTGTCATTCTGTACATCGACTGTTCCTCGAGGCAAACAAAAAGGAAGTGCACACCTGGCTTACAATGGCTAATGCCTCAAACTTTTCTGAGGCTGAACAAAGCTAAATATATATAATACAAGAGCCAAAGAGCCAATAAAGACTATTTGACTCAAGTAATTGTAAAGGTTTCAATGTTTCCCAGGATCCTGTCTGTGTCAGAGCCTCTCATCTCTCACCGTTTAACGGCAACAGAGAAAAAACCTAAAGCAGGCAGGATCTGGTGTGAGCACAAAAACATGCTCAGTGGGTGACATGTTTGGTTCTTTTTTGTATTTGACCACAAGTCTTTTTAAGTCCAGCAGGTCCTCAGTATTCGTTCTGTTTCTTCTGCTTGGTCGGCTCTTTGCTGTGAGGCAGGAGCCTAAGCCCCAAACACACGCAGGTCTCACTATCCACATTCTCCACATAAATCTAGCTCTGACACACTTCAGTGGGGCCCTGCTGCTGTCTCCTGTGAGCACTCAGAGCGCTGGGGACGACAGGAGCTGTGTGAGGCTAATGAGGAGTGTGCTGCTCAGACCCCACTTCTTTCAGCAGTGCCACACATTCAGTCGTGACGTTAGCACTTCTCTGTAACTACAAGCTAAACAGCAGCTGTACATTCACATATATCGAATGATTGAGTTCTATCAAAGGCTTATTTAGTTTTAGTAACAACAGTAAAACAGTTTAGGAAGATAAATACAGTGTGTAAGACTTTATTTATGGGACCACCTCCTAAATCAGGACCGGGACATGTTTGATCCAGCACCTCTTTTCTTTCAGGACAAGTTTCTTAAAGTAAAGCTCGATGCATAACTCCGTCTGTAGAAAGGGCCCATTAGTTTGTTCAAATGGAATCATTCAGAAACAAAAAGCTAAAACAACATGTTCCTTTACTTTTCTTTCCTTCTCGATGCTGAGACAATACTTCTCTGTGTGTCCCCCGCCTCCAGCTTTACAAATCAAGCTCTGCATAAATGTGTGTAAATACTATGTGCCTCTTCACATTGTGTGAACATCTCAGAGGGAACAGGCTGCTTTATGTGTTTGTGCATGTCTCCAGACGTGTGCTCATAAGCTCACTCTTCCCTTCTGTGTCCTCAGGTGGATGTAATGAAGACTAATCCTCAGGAGAGTCTTGTCCTGGTCACAACGTATCGGCCAATGCCCCAAACCCAGTCCTTCACACTCCCATTCTTCAGCTCAGTGACAGATTAGCAACAAGTGCTCAGATGGTCATTACTGGCAGAAAAAAGGGAGTGAACCTGGTTTTAAAGCAAAGATAACTAATGAAGGGAAGATTAGCTGAAGGCCAGTGCTCCTACACTTCACTGTCCACATGAAGAATTAGAAGTGCAAATAAACATCATCTCAATGTGACAACAACATCCCATAAATGTGTTTTTACAACCTCCACAATGACACTGGCCAATCAGAAGCTTAAACACACTGTACCTGATCGTTTTTTCTTCTGGAAAATGGTTGAAACTCAAATTATACATTGTATATTGTAAAAAAACGATGTTTATGATAATTTTAAAACATAAATTGGGTCTTAGTGTTGCTAAATTCATTAGTGATGGGTTTTTTGTTCATCGCTGCTCTTACTCAGATGGATTATTGAATGACATTTTCCATTAAAGCCCTATTAGCTGCCATTATGACAATAACATAAGATTCAAGCTGAATGAAACGAGAGAAGAGCGCAGGATACAAAGGTTAGCAAAACATTTAAAGGTTCACTAAAACCTACCTAAACTTATTTGATACACGTCAAGGGCTAAATATTCTTATCTATTCAAATTGATCTAAAGAAATATATAAAAAATGTATATAATGATAAAAAACTATGTGTGTGACATCCTCAGGTGTCTTTATTTCACAGATCATTCAAATAAAAAGAAGGTAAACCTCATTTAAAAGAACAAAAGTAATGTTTAACTAAAGTAAAAGTGAGCTTGGTTTTTAGAGTTCGTCTGCAGCATTAATGTCTTCATTGTCTTAACCACAATGTGTTTTGTAAAAGGTGACTTAATTGTGGATGAGCTGTTCATCTTGGTGAGAGACTGTGATAAAAACATTTCTATTCTTTATTTGGTCTTATGTAAGAGGTGTCACAGTGTGTTCTTTCTCATGTACAGCCTGTTCCTCAAGCCTCCACTGAGTGATCATTAATGAATGCAGTACGTAACCTGACCACATGCTGTAGCACATCTGCACCTATAGGCGCCACCTTAAATAAGACCTGTCACATTATGTGCCAGTATTGGACAAGCTTTGGCTGCATGTGCATGTTCTGTGCACGTTTTATCTGAACGTAATGTGCCATTGAGCCTGATCCAGCTGCATGTAATGTTCTGCATATTTATCAGTGTTTATATGCATTGAACATATATTCTAGGGGATTAAACGGGGAATAATCATGTACAAGTAATTACATGGTGGGTGTCTACCTCCGAGGGTCTGTCATTCCAATCAGTTCTGTGCAATATTCTCATGTCTGTTCTGTTTCTTAGCCTCAGCACATGATCTGAATTTGAATTAGCCCTGTGTCCTGCCCGAGGACTCCCGCTTATTCACAATAAGACAATATAATTAGAATTTGAAGACTGGAAGGGATATTGACGTAATGTTCATAGAAATCAGAGGCGTGGGTCCTCAATGATGGTCCATTAATAAGTTTCTGAATGAATTTGGTTGTGTAAATGGCAGCACAGTACCAGGGCAAATGGACTCAGTGAGATATTGACAGTGTGATGAAAAGAGGAAGACAAGAACAGAGAGGACATGCAGGCCTGCAGCTGGAATAGTGGGCAGTAGGACGTACAGGAAAATGTCTTCAGACACACAATGGCTGCTGAGTGTCACTGCTGTTTCTGCTCACATTGACAAACTAATGCAAAGAATCAACAAAAGAACAGAACTTTAAGATGATCACTTGGTCTGAGCCTGGTCTAGGGCCTGGATAAAGCTCAGTTGATTGCAGTAAAGTCTCATTGTTAGACACAGGTTTGTGATTGGGGCTTTGTGAAGATGAAAATGACTTTATGATAATAGGCTCATCATGAATCTGGGATGCATGCACCGTACTACACTCATTGTTTCTCAGTGTTGGTGATTGTGAACTATTGTTCTAGGAGCTGAAATATTAACATGAGCATTTTGATATTGATGTTTCCATGCACTGACCCCTCCTGGAAAAGAACTGACTAGTGCTGGCCCCTCAACACACACACCTCTGTTATTCTGCTCCATGTGTTGATGCTAGATTTAATTGTTTTCTTACAAACATTAACTTAATCCATTCTCTACTTGTCTATTACGTCACCCGGAGCATTTTTATTCATCTTTGCTGCAGTATTATTCTGCAGACATCAACTGATGCTGATGAATTGTAAATGAAGATTTTCCATAGAGCCTTTTTCTGGAGATATATTTCTGTGAAAGATGAATATTTCTAGTTTAAGATACATCAGTCTTTCACAGAGCTGGTCCTGGTTCAACACTTTTCAAAACACAAGCTTTAAGATGAATATCAAAGATGGAAGACACAGCTTTACTTTGTTCACAATGATTCTATTTGATCCATGTCTTGTAATGAAAGCACAATGGTTACTTTCTCCTAAACCTTATTTTATTTGTGTTCTCTTAACAGTCGTGCAAAGATGCAAACATACAACATACAAAACATTATCATAATCTCAAATAAAGGCTGTAAGCTTTAAAAGAAGTCCACCACTATTGGTGCTTGGTGACAGAGACAGTCTGCGTTTGTATTCGACGGAGAATATGGTGATGTAGGCTGTGCATAACCTGCAAACCTGTATCCTACCGACAAGTGTCAACCCCAGGTTCCATTGCAATGTTCCATCAAAACTAATAAATGAGTTCAAACCTGAAGCCTGTACAGCACTGTTGGCAGTATTGAGTGTTAAATGTGCTAAACTTTGACAAATACAGTAGACGCTCAGTGAAATGTTGTACAATGTGACAACGTCTCTCACAATATTATAATTTACCATCAACCAGCCTTTAATAATCTGTTAATATGAGTGTACTATAGTGTGTAGACCTTTTGTTTAGTTTAAATAAACATTAACAGAGGCTTTAGTCACACAAGCTTATCACATTCATCCTGACCTACTTTTTTTTTACAGAAACAAAACCATATGAGCATCATTAACACACATTCATGAATAAATACACTTTGTGAGAAAAACACAATAAAAAGACTTTTCAGGTCTATGTCCCTCACTTTTTGTGTTTATATAAGGTTCAAATACATATTTTGTGTTGATTTTAATTTTCCTTCTCATTTGTAATATCTATTGTCTGGACAGTGAAAATATTGTAATATATTTCTGTCTAAAAGCCCTGTTAATGACACTAATATTCTTCTCTAGAATCATTGTGTTTGTGTTTTTCAGTTATAGATACGTAACTGCACCATTCACTTGCATCTAAAACTACAAAATGAAAGCTTACATTTCAGAGCAAGTCAAATGTGATTTCTCTTTGAAAACCTCCTGTTCTGTGTGTGTGCTCCAGATCCAACATGTGTGAAGACATGTGGTGTTGAGCAGCTACAGTGCAGGCGTCTATCAGCATCTGCTCAGGTGGCTCAGTGGAACCCTGGCACTCGCACCACTTACATTTCTGAGTCCAATCCAATGATCTAACTGTACAGGAGATGGACAGCAGCAAAGTGGATTATATGCAGGAGTCATTTAAGAAGCTTTTAACCAATGCATGAAGAAATGTCACTGAAGCTCTGTCACAGGAGGAAAAAAGAGCTGCTGTAGACTGGAACAAACTTGGACTTGTAACAACAATTATGTGGGCTCTTTTTTGATTTTTAGCCAAAGCACAAGTTTAAGGGCAGAGATAGAACCAGAATTCATAATAGACATTTGACACTATATTAATAAGAAGAGTCTATGGATACACAGCTCTTCTATGGACCTCACTCTTAAAGGACCTACGTTTCTTCAAAGAAGGCCTACAGAAGTCTAGTTTTCACATGGTTTAGTTGTAGTTGCTGCGGTGACTCACCTGGTAGAGTGTGTACCACGACCACATAATGCACAATGGTCTTAGAACAAAAACACTGTCTGTATTTAGTTCATTTGATCTGGTTGAGATAATATTCCTTGAAGGAGTCAGCTCATGGACAAGCCCCTTTTGTCGGTTCCTGTCGGCGCTAAGCCTTTCCTAAAATGATCTGCTGTTAGTGCTCTCTGGCCAGCGATGCACATTTCTGCTGTGTTTAATAATGCACTCAGTACAACAGTCACTGTTTGGTCTCTCCCACATGTCATAATGAAGCTCTCGACAAAAACAATCCTACTCCATAACTGTTATTAAACTGTTTCCTGATGTGATTAGATCCATGGAAACTTTCTTTTTCTTCACAACAGAAAAGAATGACTATGACTTCTTGAGTTTCTTTGTTTTGGGGATTTAAAAGCACCACAGTTGTATGTATTATGAAAGACAATAATCTACAATAGATCTCAGTAACTGAAGAAAAAGAACCTCAAGACTAATGTTTGAATACTGCTCATTTATGGCTCTTTAAAAAAAGTCCAATGGCACAGACATGGCTGTGCATTAAGAAGACACTTGCAGAATAAAACATAGTGGTCACATGACCACACTTTATTTTTTCTTTTCTCAATAGGTTTGTAAATATTAAAATGATAAATCTATTTTTTTTTTTACAGTGATCGACTGTGAAACTGTGTACTGCTGAAAGCACACAGTCCAAGAAACACAAAATGGCTGCTGTGATCCACTACATAAAGCTTTATGTAGCGTACCATTGTAAGAATTATATTTTTCCCAAGGGCTTTGTTTGAAATGCATTTTGTGATTATTCACTAAACATTTACCTTCAACTCACTTTGAACAAAACTGAACATGGTTCATTTTTTAAATCTGAATCAGTCTTTTTTTCTGCGACCTACAAAGAACATACCCACGACCCACTTTTGTGTCCCGACCCACCAGTTGAGAATAGCTCATACAACACAGTATACAGGTGTCCACAATAGTAACTCATTTAAGTAGTGTCTAACCCTCGAGGAAAATACGTTTCCATTAGTGTGTTTTGGTCAAAGTAAAGTAAATAGACCCTGTCGCACTTGTGACCTTCAAAAAGTGTTGCAGCCGAGCGGCGGAAGTGTGTAGTGTGTTTCAATTTTCTTATAATGTTCTCAACCGCACTGCATCAGCCCTGACTTCACTGAAGGATATTACCCACAATCCCTTTCTCTGTGACGCCTCGAATAGACAGGGCTTTTGTTTCTAAGCAACGAAACACTGGCAAAAATTTAAAACATGTCGTAACATATTCAAAGCTAAGTCTAGAAAATCAACTGTAAAACTATTGCCAGGTTTCAACTCTGTCTAAAGGTTGTGCCTCGTCTTTCTCTGAAACAAAATGTCTCCAAATCTGCTGCTGACTTTCTGATAAATCTAACAACAGTTTAACAAACATTACTAGAACAGACGTCATTGTTTTTGCACTTGTTTCTAATCGGCCTTGGTCTGTTCAGAATGAAAGTTACAAAGAAGAGTGACGGGGTGCTTGTGCGCTTTCATTTTTGCATTCATTTCCTTTCTTTTTCAACATTTTCAACACTGAACACTGTTTGAAGGTTAAGGACATTTAAATAAATGGATTTTGTTTCCAAATGTTTTAAGTGAGTTCCTCATTTACTGTGTTTCTTTACAAACAACAGCAGGTGTTCACATATTACAGAAGAAGGCGAGCAGTAGAACTGCAGTCTGCACTGTCTCCACCAGATGCTGGACAAAAAAAAACAACACCAGAATAGAGGCAAAAAAATCTGTCTTAGCCATAGTCTTAGACCATTTGGTATATTTACTGTGTTCCGTTGAGAGTTTTTACTTGTATACTCACTTCTTAAAGCAGTGTATAACAGATGTACATGTTTTTCTGTTTGTTTTAGATGTTCATTTAGATCTCAATTAAAAGAACAGCTCTAACAGTTTTAAATTTTCTGCAGAAAACACAGTACTTTAATGTTGGAGACAAAATCCAGGGCATGGCATGGTTTCTAAAAATGTTTATGCTTTTAACAATCTGGTTTAATGAGGTGTGGAAGGTTTAATGGTTTTAAATGTCTCCAAGGAGAGTGTTCAGATCAGGCCTGACTGGAACATTTACCCTCTTGGTATTTCGGATGATATTTATGTGTTGTCAAAGCCCCTGCGCCTGCACCGAGCACGTTCAGCTCTAAACATCACAAAGTTTAGCCTCTTTTAACTTCTTTCCCAGTTCTGAGAAGCACAAATCCATAAATAGAAAGCCTCCAGGTTTATGCCAAGAGCAGTCAACCCTCAAAGCCTCATTTTAGTTTAGTGCAGGGCCAAAGGCCAAGGGTCAGTTTACTTCGAGACACTCCTCGCTGGGATCAATGGACTTAAAGGATTATATTTCAGTGCCTCGGGAGGATTTTTTTAGTTGTAGTCAATTGGATGTACTAGTAATCAGATTACTGTTGGATTATGAAATCATTAAGATATTAAAAACTTCATTCAGACATTTGTGAAGGTGGTTAGAGGAGCCTGAATGTGTTTCATGTATTCATGTCCAATTATCTGCAGTTACTTATAATAAGCACTCATCTAAATTCTAAACATCTACAAATATTATTAGTGTTGCAGAATATATTACAAATCATTTCTGACAATATTAACATCTAACGTGACTCTGCAGATGGTACTGTGTCTATGTCACAGCTCCATCTGGGAAGGCTTCCAGAGAAAGTGTTTGTAAAGAGCACGTATTGGTTGGTGATTGAGCGGATAATTTGTCTGGAGCAGAACAAGATGGATTTTTGTGAGTTTGTGGTAAATCAACCTGTGCAACATCCATATTTCAAGGATAACTTCAAACTGAATTTAATGATATAGTTTACAAGGCCTTCACACTTGGTGTGTTAAAATAATTCAGAAGTGTAAAATGATGGTGTTAATAAATGAAGCTAGTGTCAACGTGACTCTAGAGGTCTGAATTATATTTTATAAAAATAATATCAAGTCCTATTCCTTTTCAATCTCATAAACACCACTCAAGTAACTAAACTGTCCTGTTTATTCTTTCGCTGAATCAGTCTGTGATACACTTGACATCTCTGATTGAACAGTGTGCTTTAAACTGTTATTTATTTATTAATAACGTCGAGTGTGTCAGAGGCTTTACATTTACATCAGAAGTTTTAAAAGCACCACGAGCTGTGGACTCACTGTCTGGACACAATGCTCAAACTCATCTTTTTGATAAAAGTCTGATATGATTGTTTATTATGTGGTCCCAGGACGTCCCACCTGCGGAGCAGACCTATTATACAACCTGTTTTCTCACTTTCCACTTTAACTTTAGTTGGAAGCCTTACTCTTGGCCTCGACCAGATCTGGAGCCATTTTCTTCTAAAACTTTAATCTCAGTGCTTTCATATTTCAGCTCTGGGTAGAAGACAATCTAAGTCCTGGTTTTTATTCTTATTCATAGGAAATGTTGAACTTAATCCTGGGCCTGACTCCTACACTTTTATCTTATTCTTTCTGTATTTTTATAGATATGACTCTGGTCTTAATAATCCTTGTCTTTTACATCCGGCCCAGTCCTACAGCTGCAGCACTGCACTCTCTCAGACCCAGCACCTGTCTTTCCCCCAATGAACTTTTTACTACAACATCTATTCCTCTTCCTCTCCTCACCAAAGTCCCATCAAGAAAAACTCAGAGAGCACCACTTTTAAAAAAGACAACCACATTAGTTCTGCTCGGAGAAGTAAGAGGATTTCAAATGTGCATCTAAACTCTCGTAGCCTTGTCCCCAAAGTGGATGAATTTAAAATGATGCTCAGACAAAGGAAGACATAAAGACAGTCTCTGAACCTTGGCTTACTCCTGCCCTCTCTCCTTCCTCTCAATTGTAAATGATTGACTCTATTGTAAAAACCCAAATGGAAAAACTGCTGGAGTTGTCCTGTAAGTCAATCAAAAATATGTGCATGCTTTAACAAAAATCAAAACAGACTCAGAGTCAGTGCAACTGGTCCTGGATTTGACACATCAACATTCAATTAGCCTCATCGTAACATCTAATGGTCCAAACAATAAGACAAATACTTCCCTGTCTCAGATCTCCAGTCGAAGAAAAGCAGCAAAGACAAAAGAGCTTGTGTTTCTGGACGATTTGAATCCAAGTCTCTCAAAGCTCTCGCCTCAAAGCTTGGTCTTAGTCACTTAATGAAGGAGCTACAAGAAGTGGAAAAACACGCAGCTCAATCATTGACCTTATTTTCACAAATCACTGGAACAAGTCTGAATATTCTGGAGAAATAAACGCATTCTTCTCTGACCACTCGTGTCGGCGATTAGAAACAAATACACAACTGTTAAAGGACATGCACGTCGTCAAGTGTGAAAAAACTATTTCAAAACCAGTTCCAGCGACTGGAAAGATGAAAGATCCTTAATGAATCCAGAACAAACCTTATCAAACTTCCAAACAGAAATAGAAACAGTAAGTCAAAAAATCATCTCTGTCCAAAAAACATAAAGTCAGAACAGGTTCAATTCAGAAATACTACAACTTCTCAAGCAGAAAGATTTAACTCTGAAAATATACAGAACATCTAAAACCCAGGAAACAAAAGTACAATTAATGTCAATTAGTGTCTGTTGCATTGTGTAAAACTAAAATGGATTCTTTTCTAAATCAAATACTCAAGAGGCTTCAAATCCTAAAATGCTGTTGCAAACATTTAAAAACATAAACGTCAAATGTAAAAAGAACAACTCAAATTAAATTCAGATGAACTTCAATGGAGTACTCATCACTGAATATTAAAAAAATCACTTTTAATGATTCTTTAGTGACATGTGTAAATGAAGTGTCTTCTAAGTGTCCAGCCTCAAAGCCTTTGGCAGAAACTCATCAGTATCATCACATTTGACATTTACAGAACTCTCACAGATGGACATGTGTCAGACCTTACGTTCCCTAAACAACTCACATTCTTACGACAGAAATGAGCTCAACATGAACTTTCTGAACCTCTTTTACATCGTCTGATTCATCTTTGTGTCAGGCTCTCTGTGTTCCCTTCAACCTGGAAAACTGCTCAAATCCTCCCAATATTTAAAGCCCCACACACACACACACACACATTTCTAACTATAGACTAATCCTTCAGTCATTTCAAAAAAGAATGGAGACACTTCTCTAAAATCAATGAATGGAATCTGTCAGAAATAACAAGCTGCTCACTAACTGTCCATATGTCTTTTGTCCAAACCTGGTCTGTAATTACTCAACATGTTTCTAAAGTGTCACCTGATCTTCAAAATCTGAAGAGCATCTTACAATCAGTGTAAAGAAGACAGAAGCATGTGCTTTCACTCACACAGGAAGCATTTATCCAGGTCAAATACAGTCGTTCTGGACAATCCAACACTTTCTATGACACCAACCTATAAATATGTCGGTGTGCTCCTGGATTCTCATCTCTTCCACAGAGAGCACAGTCAGAACCTAACAAAGAAACGACAGCAAACACTGTATGCTTTCAACACAATCACATCTGACCTGTCACTTTCAGGATCTGAAACATATCTACTGCTGTAATCCTATCAACCATCTCATACTGTCTTTCCATTTGGACACTCAGCACTAATGATGTTCTAGAGCCAGTGTCCAGACTCTAGAACAGAGCCTACAAGCTCCAGAAGAGACCTCCTGGTTGGGTTCATCATTGTACAGCACTGTCTCAGAGAAATGCTCTCACTTTCCCAAAGAACACAAAGTATCACACATTAATGTTTATTTTCAGATCAAAACAACTCTCTGTCCCCAGCTCTGAGTGTTGTCCTCTCGGCTGTGAACACTGGACATGACCCAATCACAAGATCATGCGTCCTGGCTTTTAAAAACTATTCTGGGCAAAAGTCCTTTTTTCACAATTTGACAAAAGTGTGGGACATTATTCCTTCCACATCAGGACAATAAGTTGTCCCACACAGTTGAAAAGGCTCCCAGACAGTTTCTATTGTGAGCAGTGACAGGCCTGGCCCTGAACAGGCCTCTGTGTGGATGTGATACAGGAGTGTGTTTCTCTGTCGTCTTGTGTCAAGCCCTTGTTTCTTATTGTGCTGCAGAACAGGAACCTGCTGCAAACCACTTCTTTGAACTGAGTCAGGCCCCATTAACTGGAACACAACTGTTGCTTTTACTTTGTCCTCTTTAATAAATGAAATATTCACCGTCAATACATAGAGGGGAACCATAGCAATGTTACGTGCCTTGACCAATGCAGAAAAGTGAATAACCAAATAATTGAATGAATGCAGTTAAGGGCTTGATGGGTCTAACAACGTCCCTGGTTCGACTGTTGCTCATCAATCTCTAACACCACTGTATTTGTATTTTCTGACATGTTGGCCTCTGACTGAGCGACACCAACTGCAGAGGGATTATCACTTTGGTCCTGCTCATCAGCCCCTCCCCGCTCAGGCACTCTGGAGTTCTCTGTGTGGACAGGACGCACACTTATGTCCCACGTGTCCACATTCAAAACACTTGATGCTCCCCGCGCTCACATACACTGTATAATGTCTGTTTTCATGTTTTACAGCAAAAGACACTTGAAGTGAGCCATTGGGATCATTTAAATACATGAAGCATTGCCTCATCAGTGACTGGACGTGCTGTAATCTAGTGTCTTTGCAGCCCACACACACACATGCATTAGTCATATGTATGTATTTAATATTTATTTTTCCTTCTGCTGCAGGTCAAAGGTCACAGGAAATGAGCCGTACACAAGCACAGCAGCCTCCTGTCACCTGTGGAGTCAGTGTGAAGCCCCTCCCACCTGGCCTGCAGCCAACACAGGTGTGTCTCTGAGTCACTCCAGGAAGAAACACACAAACAAGTCTTTTCCTTCAGTCGCACACTTTTCTCTGGGACACTTTGGACACTTTGGATCCACTCAGGTTTGACCAGTTTGATTCTTTTCAAAATCACTCTGCTCTGGCTTTAGTCCTGGCTTTAGTTCTGACTTTAGACCTGCTTTAGTCTGGCTTTAGTCCACATTTAGTTCAGGCCTGAGTTAGTCCTGGGTTTCTTCCTGGTTCTAGGCCTTGTTCAAAACTGCTTTAGTCCTGCTTTAATCAGGTTTGGACTGGATTTAATCAACCTGTAGTTTGTGTTTAATAAGGTTTGGGTTCAGTTCAGGTTTAGTTCTGACTTTAGACCTGCTTTACTCTTGATTTAGACCAATGGTAGTTTAGTTCTGATTTATTCTTGGTTTATTTCCTGGTTGTAGGCCTTGTTGATTATTGGCTTTAGTCTTGGTTTAATCAGGTTTTGTTTTAATTGATGTAAACATTGGTTTAATAAGTTTTAATGCTAGTTAATCACATTTTAATTTCTGGTTTTGATGTTTTTATTTTTAGCTCTGTGGCTGTATGGGTCAGTGTTTATGGTTTATGACTGAAGAAGAAAAAAACTCTGTTTTACAAAAATGACACAAAAGTTCAAACAAAGAACAAAGTTGGAAGAAATAAAAAATAAATAGTATAAAAATGTTTTAATGATGTAGATTTTGTAAACTGTATATTTCCACATCATGCGTCACATGATGGTGTTGTCTTTACAACAGCATCATGTGACACTTCCGATGAAGGCTACAGGAAGAAGTCAAAACTAGTTGAGCAGGTAAAGCCACATTTTGTCCTGTCGGATCAGAACAAAGTATTTCTTTAAAATATTCTGAACCTGAAGACAGAATGAACTTATACCAAAGGTGTATTTTTCATGAAAGTAACAGTTGTTGAACAGTTTTGTAATATTTGTGAGAACTGAGGGAGCAGAAGAATGTCTGTAGAAAGAAAAACACCTGCCTCCACTTTTACACAAAGAGCTTTTTTTATTTAATCCATTGAATTAGTTTGAAAATGTCTAAAGATCTATATATTTATTATATTTTTCATATTTCTAACTGCAGTAAATGTGTTTAATTTAAAAGTCTATCTAAAAGAAGAGTGTGTCCCTTGTGTTAATGTCTGTTGTAAACATGGAGCAGACTCTTGTTATTTGCCCTGTTTCCTGCAGGAGGCTCCACCAATCAGAGTTTAAATCTGAACTCAGAGTCCTCCTCCTCAGACCGGCCCAACTCACAGTTCTGTTTCAGAAACAGGCTCAGAGCTGATTTCCTCTGAGTTTAGCTCAAGTCCTTCTCAATGGAGCCAGAAAAGAGGTGTTTTAAAGTGACCTTCATCAGCCTCTGCTCAGACTAAAGCTGCACCTACAAGACCAGGAACAAATACAAACACATCAACATTTACTAAGAATCCAACAGAGTTAACACACTCTGAGTTTGGACTAAAGCTGCAACAAAACCTGTTCAAACCTGCTTTAGTACTGCTTTAATCAGGTTTGGACTGGATTTAATCTATGTTTCATAAAGGTTTAATAAATATTGGTGCAGGTTCATTTCTGGTTGAGTCCTGAATAAGTCTTAGTTTTAATCTCAGTTTAGTCCCTGAGGATTCAGAGCTGCTTTAGTTTAGTGTGTTGCGCTGCAGTGAGTGGTCTGTGGCTGTAGGGGGCAGTGTAGGACAGAGGAAAGGATTAATGAGTGTCCTTTACAGTTTGTTCACTTTGTGTCATTTTGTAGGGCTCTGGACTGAGCATGGATCAGAGTGAGCACAGAGAGGACGGAGCCCCTCCCTCTAAAACCACTGACCCCCCCAAAGCTCAGAGGTGAGATGAGGATCTCTAACGGTCCACCACTGTTCTCCAGGTCAGAGGTCAGCACTAAAACCACTGCACCATCTTTATCCACAGACCTGCTCCTGGGCCCAGCCAATTCTCCTTTAAAAGTGATCGCTCCATGGATCATTGGATTGAGTTTAAAAGTATCCGCTCCATGACACAACTGTTTGAGTGTAAAAAAGAACATGGTCCACAGTAAGTCATCGTCAGAACTATTTGTAGAATAATTCAAATAACAGCTCTGTGACCTCCACATCTTTAGAATCAGACAAACACATTAAAATGTTCACTTTTAGTGGAAAAGACAAAGAAAACTGCCGATACTGAGCACAAGTGTTTGTCTAAATTCAAATAAAACACTTTACAGCTCAAATCTTCTGCAGATGTATTACTCTTGAGGATTTCTAAAGTTAATCTGAGTTGAATCTTACTCTTTAAAAGTGATCGCTCCTTCAGAGCACTGATTGATTTCAAAAGAGAACGTGGTCCACAGTAAGTCATTGTCAGAACACTTTAGAAGAACAACTATGGGGTCTCATTTCCACTAGAACTGATCTGAACACAGGCCCTGCCCCAGGTATAAACACAATCTGATCTGTATTTGTCAAACATTAAATAATTTCTGATAATTGATGGGCTGTAATTGCTGTAAACAGTTTGTGGTCCAAGTTTAATGAGGAGACTGGTCGATATGAACCACTTTTTTTGTTCAAGTTGCATATGTTTGTCTTAATTGTTCAAGAGAAACTCAAGAGCAGAACTCCACACAAATTACATTTGTTCAATTAATGCATCTCTTTTCAAATAAAAATAAATACTTTCAAAAAGTCAATGTCATAAAATTCAATCTTTAACAATGACTTTGAGATTATCTTTTAACTTTGTTCATTGAATCAGAATAAAAAAGAAACCAAAGTCTTCTGAACCTAGCTCCAGCTTTGAGTCCTTCAGGAGCGACCGGTCAACGGGACAACCTCTGACCTTTAAAACAACAAAGTAAGATTACAAAAAAATGTCTAAAATAATAGAGAACATTAATAATCCAGACATTTACAGAGTCTATCAATAGTACAGACTTTACAACAGAGAGTCAGGAGTGTGTCACTGAAACAGAGAAATAATCAGTGTCTTTGTTGTGTCCTCATCCACAGAGTGAAGCAGCAGGGGTCAGAGGTCATCAGTGATCAGCTGGACTCCATATTTATGGTCTGTCATTCACTAAAGTTTGGAAATGTAGAAATGAATGAGAACTTGTTTTACACAGATCTGAACACTGACTGTATTTGTGTTGTTTATAATGTATCTGCTCAGCGTCTGGAGGAGAACATCTGCACTTTTGTCAAGAAGGAGCTGAAGAAGCTCCACAAGGTTCTGAGCACAGATTACCCAGAATGCTTAGAGTATCTAAAGGATGAGGATGAAGAGCAGAGGAGCAGCAGTGAGGCTTTTCTGAAGATCACACATAACTTCCTGAAGAGGATGAAGCAGAAGGAGCTGGCTGAGCGTCTGTGGAGCAGTAGGACCATTTAACACATTTAACAAGAGGCTCACAGTCATTTTATATTCTCTGAGACTCATGGCTTTATCTGTTGTCTTCATTCAGGAAGTTATTCAGGAGTTTGTCAGAGTAAACTGAAGTCTAACCTGCAGCAGAAGTTTCAGTGTGTGTTTGAGGGCATCACTAACATGAGGTCAGACAGATCGAAACAGCCTCCAGGAAACCAGGCAGACCAGAGACAGCCATCACACGTGAAGACATCTTTAAAGGCCCAGCTGACACAGATGGACCAATCAGAACAGTGCTGACAAAGGGTGCTGGTATCGGAAAACAGTGCTCACTCAGAAGTTCAGTCTGGACTGGGCTGAAGGCAAAGCCAACCAGGACATACAGCTGCTGTTCCCGTTCACTTTCAGAGCACTCAATGTGCTGAAGAGAGACAGTTCAGTTTAGTGCAACTTGTTCAACACTTCTTTAGTGAAACCAAAGAAGCAGGACTCTGCTGCTTTGAAGACCTCCAGGTGGTCTTCATCTTTGACGGTCTGGACGAGTGCAGACTTCCTCTGGACTTCACCAAAACCAAGGCCCTGACTGCGCCACAGAGTCCAGCTCAGTGGATGTGCTGCTGGTAAACCTCATCAGGGGACCCTGCTTCCCTCCGCCGCCTCTGGATAACCACCAGCTGAGTGTGTACTTCAGGAAGAGGTTCAGAGACAAGGCCGACACAATCCTCTCCCACATCAGGACGTCCCAAGCCTCCACATCATGTGCCACATACCAGTCTTCTGCTGGATCACTGCCACAGTCCTGGAGCATGTGTTGAAAACCAGAGAGAGAGGAGAGCTGCCCAAGACCCTGACTCAGATGTACATCCACTTCCTGGTGGTTCAGGCCAAAGTCAAGAACGTCAAGTATAAAGAAGGATCTGAGACAGACCCACACTGGAGTCCAGAGACCAGGAAGATGGTGGAGTCTCTGGGAAAACTGGCCTTTGAGCAGCTGCAGAAAGGAAACCTGATCTTCTACGAGTCAGACCTGAGCAAGTGTGGCCTCGACACCACAGCAGCCTCAGTGTACTCTGGAGTGTTCACACAGGTCTTTAGAGAGGAGCCAGGTCTGTACCAGGACACGGTCTACTGCTTTGTCCATCTGAGTGTCCAGGAGTTTCTGGCTGCTCTTTACGTCCATCAGATCTTCATCAATGCAGGGTTTAACCTGCTCTCAGACACATCTAAGAGTGCTACAAATGTAATAGTTCTTCACCAAACAGCAGTGGACCAGGCCTTACAGAGTCCAAATGGACATCTGGACTTGTTCCTCCGCTTCCTCCTGGGTCTTTCACTGCCGACCAATCAGAGCCTTCTACAGGGTCTGCTGACACAAACAGGAAGTAGCTCGCAGACCAATCAGGAAACAGCTGAGTACATCAAGAAGAAGATGAGTAAGGATGTGTCTGCAGAGAGAAGCATTAACCTGTTCCACTGTCTGAATGAACTGAATGACCATTCTCTGGTGGAGCAGATCCAACAGTACCTGAGTTTCGGACATCTGTCTAAAGGTGGACTGTCTCCTGCTCAGTGGTCAGCTCTGGCCTTCATCTTACTGTCATCGGAAAAAGGTCTGGATCTGTTTGAGCTGAAGAAATACTGTGCTTCAGAGAAGGCTCTCCTGAGGCTGGTGCCAGTGGTCAAAGCCTCCAACAAAGCTCTGTGAGTAATGACTATTTTACTGAGTTACATTTTAATACACTTCTACATTTCAGAAAATCTTTTCTCTCCAGATTGAGCAGCTGTAACCTGTCAGAGAGAAGTTGTGAAGATCTGTCCTCAGTCCTCAGCTCCCAGTCCTCTAGTCTGAGAGAACTGGATCTTAGAAACAATGACTTGAAGGACTCAGGGCTGAAGATGTTGTCTGTTGGACTGAAGAGTCCTCACTGTAAACTGGAACAACTCAGGTTTTGTTGGATTTTATTAAATGTGTGCTTTATTAATACAAACACATGGCACTAAAAATATACCAACAAATTGTCACAAAGCAGTGTAACTTTGTGCCAGTCTCAAGCCTGGATAAATAGATGGTGCTGTGTCAGTCATGGGAATAAATTTATCATGTTAAAAAGAAGAAAAAATAAATGCATATATTTGATTAAGACAGTGCATGTTGATGAACATTCATGAGACTCAGCCACATTAATGTAAACATGCTCGATTGTAGCCTTAGGATAATTTCTATCTGTTGTCCCACATTCTCACACATTCATACAACAGAGCCTCGTCACTGTAGGCAAGGAGGGTTAAGTGTCATTATAAATCATTTAAATGTCTGATGTTATTAACAAACCCTGTCCCTGTCTTCTTCTCCAGACTGAGCAGCTGTAACCTGTCAGAGAGAAGCTGTGAAGCTCTGTCCTCAATCCTCAGCTCCCAGTCCTCTAGTCTGAGAGAACTGGATCTCAGTAACAATGACTTGAAGGACTCAGGGCTGAAGATGTTGTCTGTTGGACTGAAGAGTCCTCACTGTAAACTGGAACAACTCAGGTCAGGAGTTTAAAACATTACTTTAATGTTACTCACTATTAGTGTTTTAAAAAGCATCCTTATGGATTAAGTGCTTTTTGGAAAAAAAATCAGACGCTTAAAACATTAATAAAAACCTTTGTCTGCTCTGTAAAATAGTTAATCTTTTTTTTTTTTTTACTAAACAAACTCATGGTCTGGAGCCTGATTTCAGTTTTTTATTAACTAAACAAATATTAAACACAATGTACTGAACTAAATGTGCTGGAGTTTGACCTGTTAATGTTTAGACCTGTTACTGATGATCTGTATAATGTTGTGTGTTTGCAGACTCTCAGGTTGTCTGATCTCAGAGGAAGGCTGTGCTTCTCTGGCCTCAGCTCTGAGGTCCAACACCTCCCATCTGAGAGAGCTGGATCTGAGCTACAACCATCCAGGAGACACAGGAGTAAAGCTCCTGTCTGCTCTACAGGAGGACCCCCTCTGCAGACTGGACACTCTCAGGTATGGACCATATGTTGGTGAAAGAAATAGATATGAACAACCAGGCTGTTGTGGGTTGGTTGGGCTCCGTGCTCCTCTTGTCACTGCCTTTAACATCTGGCGTGTACATGCACTCTGAAATTCTGCTCATTTTAAGAATAACAAGCTGCGAGTACAGAAACCTGTATAGAAATTAAAAGCCTCAACATGTATTGAGGTGAAACAACAGCTGAAATGTCCTGGTTCAAACACACAGCGTCAGTGAGTACACCTGCTACTTACCTGTTTGGTGTGGCTTCTTTTTCTGGTAATATTTAGATTTTTTTTCTCAGAATTCAATAAATTGTACACTATACCTGAACAACTTTGGATATGGTTGTTTAACCATCTACTACTCACTCCTGACGTTAGAAAACGCTTGTGTAATGTCATGCACCAAAACAGATTTGAGTGAAAGGAAAAGAGACCGTGTGCACTCGACAGTATTTCTCTTTCTCCTAGTCCTGTTAGCAAGGGACATCCAACTTAACCCAGGCCCAAACACCGACGCGGTTACAAACATCCAAACCACCAGTGTAGAGCCGGTTGGCCACAAGCGGCGGTAAAGCATGGGCTAACACCGGGCCGGATCAGTAAGCTAGCAGAAGCTTCTGTCACTGAGCTGGTGCAGCGCCTGCAGAGTGGAGAAACGAGTGGAGCCGGGACCACCAGGATCTGTCAGCAGGAGGGTAATGAGCTTCACTTTAGAGGATTGACAGTATTTAGCCTTTGACGCAGAAAGAAACTGTGGGAATGGTTCACTGCGTCTGTGAGAGTCACTCAGACGCGTGGACTGCACTGATGGAGGCCTGATGGACTCCTGACACGACCTGCGACCTACGACCTACGAGAGAAGAGGCTGAGGCTAAACTCAGTGGAAACCCTAAATGTGTCTCTTACACAGGGGCCCAGAGATTATACTTTGAACAGTAAGACTGTTTTCATTTGAACTGTGATCAATAAAACTCACAAAAATAAATAAACAAGCAAACAGAGACACTATTGATAAATAAATAATATTGCACCAGCAATAATAAAACAGGCATTATTTTTTCCAGACAGTGAATCATAGGTCGAGGCTAGACCACTTTTTGGGCTGCACCCCTAAAATAAAATTAAGAACTTCAAAAATACATTTTACTCCACAGTACTTTATTTAGGACTGGAAATGTCAGATTTTTAAATGAGATATATTTAAAGCAAAACATTTTATAAATTTGAAGTAAGTAAGTAATTTTTTTAGTAAGTAAATTTTATTTATATAGCACCTTTCACAGATATAAATCACAAAGTGCTTTACAAAGTGCAATAAAAGAACAATAAAACTATGAGAATAAAAATTAAAACCACAAAATATTAAAAACATAAAAGCCCAATCAACTAAAAGCTTGTTTAAATAAAAGTGTCTTCAGCTGCTTTTTAAAAGAATCAACGTCCACTCGCAGTGACAGGGGCAGGGCGTTCCAGAGTCTGGGGGCGACTGCTTGGAAAGACCGGTCTCCCTGAGTTTTAAAACGGGTTTTGGGGACCGTTAGAAGGTTCTGACCAGAAGACCGAAGAGCGCGGGAGGAGTAAGGGGTCAGCAGGTCAGTGATGTACTGGGGGGCCTGTCCATGCAGAGCTCAAAAAGCCAAGACAAAAATTTTAAAATCGATTCTGAATTTGACTGGAAGCCAATGTAATGAGGATAAAACCGGGGAAATGTGAGCCCTTCTGTTGGTTCCAGTTAAAAGCCTGGCTGCAGCATTTTGCACCATTTGTAGTCGACTCAGAGACAATTTGTTAAAACAAGTAAAAAAAGAATTACAATAATCAAGACGAGAAGAAATAAAAGCATGAATAATCATCTCCAAGTCAGCTTTAGACAATAACACTCTCAATTTAGAAATATTTCTCAAATGATTAAAAACAGTTTTTGACCAATTGTCTAGAATGACTGTCCAGAGACATGGATTGGTCAAACAGAACACCAAGGTTTCTGAGGCTCGACTGGACGGAAGAACCCAGGGAACCAAGGTGTTGATTGATTTGAGGTATTTTTTGGTCTGGTGCAAAGATTAAAGTTTCAGTCTTTTTTGTATTCAGCTGTAGGTAGTTATTGTATAACCAGTTCTTTATGCAAGACAAGCAGTCCAACAAATCAGTAAGTTTATGAAACTCAGAGTCTTTAAAAGAACAGTACAACTGAATGTCATCAGCATAAAAGTGATAAGACACATTTTTAAAACCGTGAATTATTTCACCAAGAGGGCGAATGTACAATAAAAACAAAAGAGGACCTAGGACTGAGCCTTGAGGAACTCCATATGACAGAGGGGTCACTTCAGACAGAATATTGTTAATAGAGACACAAAATGATCTGTCACTCAGGTAGGAAGAAAACCACTTTAGAACTGATCCAGAGAAACCCGTTCCATTTTGCAGACGCTTTAACAATACATTATGGTCCAGAGTATCAAAAGCAGATGATAAATCCAGTAGGATCAAGAGTATTGCCCAGAGTCAGCCGCCATCATAATGTCACTTGAAATCTTCAGCAGGGCAGTCTCAGTTGAATGACATTTTCGGAAGCCTGACTGAAATTTATCTATAAAATTATTTTCATTAAGAAACGCAGTCAGCTGCTCCGCCACCACTCTCTCCAAGATTTTAGATAAAAAAGGCAATTTAGAGATTGGCCTGTAGTTGTTTGGTTCAAAAGAATCCAAATTGGGCTTTTTCAGAATGGGGCTGACGACCGCTTGTTTAAATGAGCTGGGCACAGAACCAGTTAAAAGAGAAAGGTTGATCAGTTTAACAACATATGGACCAACTAAATCAAATACATTTAAAAGCAGTGAAGTTGTCATTACTACTAGAGGGCTTGATGATGGTTTCACCTTTTTTAGTAGACCCTTAATATCCTCTTCAGTGACAGGTGAGAAGGTAGACCAAGAGCACTGAGGAGATAAACCCCAAGATGTGTTGACAGATGATGGGTTTATAGAGGCTCTTATATCATGCACCTTGTTCACAAAGGAATGTAAAAACCTGTTGCAGTCAGACTTTGAGTGGACTGGTACATGAGGAGCTAAAGGAGAGACAATTCTTGATATTGTGCATTTCCACAAACGTTCTTTTTTACGACAGTTTCTCCTGCAAGATAAGATTTCCTCATTTATCCAAGGGCAGGGATTTTTAGGGAAGGTGTGTTTACGTTTTAGCGGAGCAACCATGTTTAAAACAGACAAACATGGCTATTAAAAGACTGCATAAAAGATTCAGGCTCACTACAGCCATCAAAATCACTGGGGTCAAATGACTCTGAAAATTTCTCCGCTGTGGATCCATTTATGATGCGTCTTTGTGACATCGGTTTGGAAGGAAGATAGTCCACATTGGAAGACAAGTTAAAAAATATACAACAGTGGTCTGTCACAATAATGTCTGTAACACTCAAATGGTCAATGTTCAGGCCTAAAGAGAAAACAAGGTCCAAAGTGTGGCCTTTTGTATGTGTAGGACCAGAGACATGCTGTTTAAAATGAAATGCTTCAGTGAGTGTTAAAAACTCAGATGCCAGATTACACGAAGCATCATCGATATGGAGGTTAAAATCCCCGAGTATCAGAACATTTTCAAGTTTGATAATTGAAGATAAAAATTCAGAGAAATCCTCTAAAAACAAGCAACCAGGACCAGGAGGTCGGTAAATTAAAATGCAATAAAATGAGTCATTGTTGCCAACCTTAGTCATCTGCATCTTAAAGGAGTCGAAAGAGTCTGAGTTCATCAACCTGCAGCAGAAACAGTCCCGGTACACGAGTGCGAGTCCGCTCCTCGCCGCAGACCAGCGGTGTCCCAAACACAGAACAGTCCGGAGGGCACAGCTCGTTCAGATGAGTGTACTCCATTTCACGCTGCCAGGTCTCTGTTAAAAACATAAAGTCAAGTGTTCCTTTGAGAATAATTCGCTGAGGAAGAAGGCCTTGTTTGCAATGGAGCAAGCGTTGAGTAGAGCAATCCGAGTCGGTTTTGCCAGATCCAAGGCCGGTGCGCGCTGACCATCAGGGCAGCGCTGTGGTGACAGGACCCGGCATGTAACAGTACACAGGACCCGCTCACGCAGAGGGAAATCTTGGAGCCGCCGAGTCGGAAAAATCCGGTCATATTGGAGGGACGGAGACGCTCCGGACAAGTTCCCGCCCGATTCATGAACCGGAACCGACCGCAGGCACCGCTCGTCCCAGACAGACCCGGAGCAGCTCGGACATGGCTCTCGATCCCCGCTTCCTTCTCTTGCCGCGGGGCTTAGCTAGCAACAGGTACTCCGGTGATGACGTGGAGCACTCAAAAACTGGAGGGAAAAACTCCGCGTACCTGGCCCAGGTAACACAAAAGTCTTTCATCTGTTCATTGATTTGGAACAAAGTGTGTCGATCATATTTAAAAGTAGCTGAGACACAGCTACTAGTTGTGAGGGCTGACAAGGCAACAAACAGCACTAGAAAATCCAAAATTACATTTGATAACACAGAGGGAGCAGAGGCAATGCCGAACACAGGCGCCATCTTGGTGAAAATAAAATAAAACATCAATCACAAGTGTCCCAATTTATGATTTGCATGTATTGTATGCATTTGTATGTATTGTTTATTCAAGATTATTTTTAAGAAAAAAAAACTACACCTTTTTGTAAATAAACATGTCTTCTGCCCATTGCCCCCCCATTCAGGCTGTAAACATGATCTTGCTGTTTTTGGAGTCTGCCCTCTGGTGGACAGAGGTATATCGGTGGCGCTCTTACTCGAGGCCTTTTTAAGGGGAGTTAATTTTGTGTTTCTTGTTATGAAGGATACGTATCACACCTGCACTGATCAGGAAACAGCTGCAGCAGTCAGGAGGCATGAGGTTGTTTTAGCTGAAAATATTGTCATTAGAACTTTAAAACGTGACGTAAAAAAAAATATGTCAAATGTATTTTTAAATCAGTCTATTTTTATCAAATGAATGAGATAGAATATTATTAACAGTCTACAAAGTTTAATTAACTTATGTGTTTGTAGCATAGATTGTATAATAATTATGGATGCTATCCGCCCATTGGTCCCCTATTTGCCGAAATAGCCTCAAAGTCAGGGCAAAAAAATGGCGATTACATCCGGACATTTCAGACTCCTTCGTCAGAGAATGTTACTAAAATGGGCAAAGAGAGTGTTGCATCGTAAGCCCATGGGAGGGCATTATGAGCGCGTGCGTGGGTAATTACGCCAACTCCGCTGTAGCCGAGGCTAAGGCAATTGCTAACCTTTTGCTAACACCAGGCTAACGCAAGTGGAGCTTCCCACTTTTATGATTTATGACCACACTATGTATCTCTCTATAATATGTTATATAGTTAACAAGGCTTTCGAATAATGCTTGTGGTATGTAGCTATAATATAGCATGCTAATCTAACTTTTTCTATTGTAGTTTAAAATCTGGAAAAGGTCACTGTTCAAATTGCTCACTCTCAAGAGCCCACTGCCCAGACAAGTGCAGTTACACATTACTTTGGATACTATATTTTACTTAGTTATAGCCACGTTATACATAACTGTAGTTCAGTCAGGACCACTTGAGTCAAAATACCATAGACAATTCTTTAGCCTATTTTTATAACTTTTATTTGCATGATTGTTAAAGTTTACATTTGGCGGTATGGCTCTGTTCTAAGTTACCCATACTTTCATGAGCTCCATGAAAGCTTGTCAGGTAACAGCAGCACCTTCTGGGGAAAATCTCCCATTTAAAACTGGGAGAGCAGCAAATAAAATTCCCCCGTTTAGAACAGAGCATGCATCAATGAAAACAGTATGACATTGATTAAGTTAAACAAAGTTAAGGAGGCGATACGGGGAGGAGGTGGGTTGCAAGCAATGCAGTGGAAGCAGCCAAGCAGCAGACTGAAAATGCACTTAAATAGGGCGCCCTGTTTGAACGGACCAATTGAGTGCTATAGCAATCAGATCAGCTGATCTGGGTGTCAGCTGACAGCAGAGCTTGACTACGTGGCCTGCCTGAACTGACGCTGAAACGCTATATTTTTCACGATGGACCTGCCCTCTGCTTCTGCCTTCTGCACCTGGAAACATCTGTTAAAACATCTGCAGCAGTTTTTGTTTTGATTTTATACCACTAGATGGTAGATTAAATTATAAGTAAGGCATGCCCATACTTAAAGCAGAAAAAAAAGTTTGTTTAAAATTGTAAAAACATATGATACAATACATGTCATTAAAAATAAAAAAGTGCAAATGAATTGTAAACATTTTTTTTTTTTTTTAAATGCTCAAGTGTGTAAAAGGTGTCACATATGTTTGTGATGCAGTTCCAAAAGGTTTGAGAAGCAACAAACGAAGCCTTGTCCCATCAGGTTGTAAGGGTGAAGGTGGATGTGGCGAAGATGTGAGGAGTTTAAAATGACTGCTGCAGGACGGGACCCTGTGGAAAGTCAGACAAAAAAATAAATCACAAAACAAATTCAAGTTGGCCTGTCTTGGTTGAAAGCCCACTCACCACAACCAGGTGCAGTGTGCCTTGAGTGGGAACATATAAGACGGGACAACAACTGTTAAATAAAATGCACATCCAGAAACAGGACATAAGGATTAAAAATAATAGCACAAGACAATACAGAACATGTAAAAATACAATGAACTAGGGTGAGAGGAACATAACAGAGGAAATTATTCTGCCAAGTCTATTAAAAACAAATCCTGTTATCAGACATTCCACCAACGATATTTACACTTTGACACTCAACACTGTCATTTGACACATTATTAACATTTTGGAAAAAAAAGAAATTGGTGTGCACAGCTGTGCTTGTCGAGCAAGTCAAGTCCTTTCCTGTTAAAAGAGATATAAAGAAAAGACATTATAGGGCATTGTAGCTACTTTAATTTATTTCTTGTTGAATCACAGTTGTACATATTTTTATTTAGAGCATTCCTGTGTCAACGAGTTGTGTCCATGGTCAACTTGACACCACAAAAATAATAGTAATCTATGGCCGCACCCCTCACCGGAAGCAGTCTGTATCAGTACTTTCTCACTATGTCCACTGGTTCTAACTTGTTTCAACAGGTGAGTGAGTAGGTGTCTAATCTAGGTGCAATGTAGCAAAGTGAGCAAATAAGTGTAAAAAGAGTGCAGACTAAATAGATTAGGAAAAACAGCTTTCAGTCAGTCTGCCGTTTCTTTTCGAGCTTCCAAATAATGGAATATTATTCCAACTACCATCAGAAAAATTAAATTAACTGGATTATTTCACTCTCTTTCAAAAATGTGGTTTTTCAGATCAGACTTGTCAGCATTAAACCCCTCTGTGCCCTGCTGTTTTAACAACTTCTGTTTCTCTTTGCTTAATAAGATGTCTGTAATGTAACTAACGCATGTTTTATATTTGTCCTTTTTAATTTTGAATAATTTTTTTGTATTTTATTTGTCTCCCTAATGGCCTGCATGTAATTAATGATGTTTCTGATAAAGCTGCTGCTCGCTTGTGACTCACTGTGCAGTTCTACAAGAACCCATGTGGACTAATGTTATTATACAGTTGTACTGTTGGTCAGTATGTACTGTCCTTGTAATAAAGATGGCACAAAGCTTTGGGTACCCTCAAATCAGTGCAAAAGCAATCCATCTCAAAGTGTTGACTGCTCAACCGACTGGAAGAGGTAGGAGTCCAGTTCTGTCTCCTCATCTTCAACACCCACTGGTCCAGTCTGTCTGGATTAAACAAACATACAAAAACACAATAGGTGTTAGTATGACCTTAAAAGGTTACCAAACTTGTACTGTACATATAGTGTTACAATAACAATTGCAGGTTAGGGTAGATACAACAGGGCTTCACATAAACAAAAGATCATGGTCATAAGCTTATAATAATTTCTCTTAGACTAAGTGACTAAAAAAAGATTATGTTTTAACATAAGCTATGTACATATGTTTACATTGACAATTTTTTTAAGTCCAGATTTATAAATATTAAAATAGTAGTTTATACCTTTAGATGTATTGAATGTAACTGAAAAGTGTTAACAGCACTAGGTACTACCAGGGTATTACATTGAAGGTACCAGGTACAGTTGTCATACTTATGTATAAGTATAAACACACTCTGAGGGCAGTTTAATATAAGAACAACAGAGCTCCCAGAGACACCATCTACACGTCCTAAACGGAGAAATACACATAACAGTAGCACAAACTTCTGTGCAATTACAATTTCATTGAAAAAGTTCATTCGTAATTTTTTTGCGAGATAATCTTACATTATCTCGTACGGAAGCTTAATGCATTCACTTGAATTAAAAAAGTTTCTGTTTTCACGAGAAACATTTCTGTTTTCACGAGAAAAGTTTCTGTTTTCACGAGAAAAGTTTCTGTTTTCACGAGAAAAGTTTCTGTTTTCATAATTTAAAATTATTCCTGTTTTGTTTTTACATGAGTAAAATAAATCCTGTTTTTACAACTAAAATAAATCTTGTTTTTACGAGAAAAGTTTCTGTTTTCACGAGTAAAATAAATCCTGTTTTTACAAGAAAAGTTTCTGTTTTAACGAGTAAAATAAGTATTTTTATTATGACAATAGTTATCATGTTGATCACGTCATCAATTTGCTCCTATTTCCCATACGCGATGCTACCTGTCTTCTAGCCTACCTGTATTATGTCTCGCATATTCAATTTAATCCATTTTATTTTAGATTAGGCTTACGGCATTGGGAGATTTTGCAGTCTCTAAGTTCTATGAGGGTTTAATAATTAGTTTGTGAAGACATCTCAAGACTCTGCGTTTGTTCAGGCGTATAGAGAAGTTGGACCTGCTGGACGTAGCCATGTTTCTGAATGAGAACCTGTAGGAGTCCCAAACAACAGTCTTTACAAAAAAATAATAAGAACATTTGATGTACATCTGCATTGTTATTTATATACAAGAACAAAATAGTGTTATTATTGTGGCATGAATTGTAGAATATTCATGTTACTGCCCTGTCTGTGAAGGTTCTCAGTCATCCAGGACATCTTTGAAAAAAAGTTTTAAGTAAAAGCATCTGGACTCAGTTTTCAAAGTGAAGACGTTTCGTCTTTAATTCTAAGAGACTTTATCAATTCTGAGATCAACTGTAAGAGAGCTGAGCTTATATCCAGAAGTAACCAGTCTCCTTTAAATCCTGAAATGTATTTATCCAAAACTGTGCGTGTTCCTTCCTTCCTTCCCCACCACTGTTCTATGCGCTGGTTGTGGTTACTAAACCCCGTCAGGTAACTTTGCTTTGAAAAATCATCTGTATGTTCATTTCTGAGGAAGATCTGCATTTGTCCCACGTAACAGTTTTCTGTGCCCAGATCAGATCGTATTCTGGTGGCAATTCCATTCCGTGACGATACCTCATTGATAAAGTATCCGGCGATTACTTTTGGATCACTATTAGTGGAATATGCGTGTAACCATATCATCATTCGTGAAAAGCCATCCACGGCACCGTTTATGCAGATCCCATACAGTTTAAGTTTATCATAAGAATCTATGGCCACAAAAAGTTCGGTCCTGGGTTCTGGTATACACGAGGATGAAGGCGATTCCTGCGTCTCTGTTGTACACCATGAGGGTCCAAAATCTGAAGAAGCTTCCGAATTGTCTCTTATGTCACAACGTACCCAGCCTGAATGCATTTCAGATGCATCATTTTGTATCCATGGAGCATACCATATTGGTTTAGTTGATCCTGGAGAAACATGGCTACGTCCAGCAGTTCTGACTTCTATACGCCTGAACAAACGCAGAGTCTTGAGATGTCTTCGCAAAGTTGACAAACTAATTATTAAACCCTCATAGAACTTATAAGTCTCTATAGAGACTGCAAAATCTCCCAATGCCGTAAGCCTAATCTAAAATAAAAATGGATTAAATTGAATATGCGAGACATAATACAGGTAGGCTAGAAGACAGAAGTAGCATCGCGTATGGGAAATAGGAGCAAATTGATGGCGTGATCAACATGATAACTATTGTCATAATAAAAACACTTATTTTACTCGTTAAAACAAAAAATTTTCTCGTAAAAACAGGATTTATTTTACTCGTGAAAACAAACTTTTCTCGTAAAAACAGGATTTATTTTAGTCGTAAAAACAGGATTTATTTTAGTCGTAAAAACAGGATTTATTTTAGTTGGTAAAACAGAAACAGGAATAATTTTAATTTATGAAAACAGAAACTTTTCTCGTGAAAACAGAAACTTTTCTCGTGAAAACAGAAACTTTTTTTATTCAAGTGAATGCAATAAGCTTCCGTAAATCTCGTACATAATGATAGCACGTTATTTTCAAAAGTCATTAGCGGTGGGCTTCAGAATATTGACGGTAGCCTAGCGTATGCGTAGTGCACCCGGTGAATAATGCAGGTTTACCAAGTTGCGCTCATTTGCACGTTATATGTCAAAGCCATAACATCCTTAAGATCACTTAAAAAGATATTACAGCTATCATGAATAAATCTATTATTTTGATGTTAAACTATGTTTAATAGCCATGTACGCAATGCAAATAGTGTTTGGATTTGAGCAAGAAATTACATGATATATTGTAAATCTGGATCTATTTTTTAAAGCAAAGCCAGTAAAAATAAATTTGAAACTCTACCTTAACAGTATTATGATTAACATCTAATTCTAAATTACCGTACTCGATGTAATTTTGATGGGGAAAAGTTGGTAGCTAGGCTAAGTAGCTGAGTAATGCTATATATTTACCCGCTTAAGAGCTCTTAAAACCATCCATAAAACCAAGAAAATTGTATTACTCACCGAAAAAACTGAAGACCACACTTCTTGGAGAGTCTGTTAGTACAGCCAACAGCACAGCAAGCCATTTCAACAACGTTCTTCTCAAATACTCAGAGAACAGCAGTTTGTAGGCAACAAGACAGATGGATATTACAGCATTTAATAAATATAATAAATTCATTATTGTTAAAATAAGTAATGGGAGTCCTTGCTTATTAAAGTGGCATATCTCAAAAAGTAAATCTAATATCTTCTTGGTTGTTAGTGTCATTTGTATTTTGGAACATTTGCTTAAATGAATCTTTAATTTCCTGTTGGTGAGAGCACAGAGAGGGAAAGAGGAAGTGAGAGAAAGAAGAGAGCAGAGTGAGCAGGTGATCTAAAGCAGCGTTCACACCAAACGCGAATTGCGCGAATAAATCGCGCTATTCGCGCGTAGTTGGACGCTTGAACATTTTGAGTTTACTCGCTTCATTCGCGCGTGAAATTCGCTTCATTCGCGCGTGAAATTCACTCAACAACAGATGCGAATTCGCGTCATAGGAGGGGCTTCTGCCAGGCGGGTTGTCTTCCGGTCTTGTTGAAGAATGGTTGAGATGGGTTTTTATCGAGAAAGTAGCAGTGCTCTATTTACTTTGGAGGACTGAAAAACGGCGTGAACCCGTTCGGCGCTGTGCGGGGGTCCATCGGATGCTTCAGAGGCGGACCCAGCTCAGTAAGTTTCACAAACTTCTCCAGGAGCTGCGCCTGGATGACGGCCGCTTTCAGCGGTACTTCCCACTGACCCGGCCCCAGTTCAATGACCTGTTGTCCCGTGTCTGTGCGAGGATTTCCCGCAGGACTGCAACTACTGATGCTCTATTCAAGTCTGTCCATCGGTCTCCAGTCAATATTTAGTGTGATTATGAGTAATTAATATGTGGACAACTACAGTATTCTGAACACAGTTATCAGTCCTACAGTCAATATAGTAATATGTCTATAAAATCGTATTTAGAATAGTATTTATAACAGTGTGTTGTATCTCTTATTTGTTTTTATTTCTTTAATAAATGGAGCCAGCCTCCAAAAAGAATCTATGACTCATGGCTTGTTTCTCATTAATACAACACTGGTCCAATCATAAATAACTGTTTTCTTACTTTACTATTGTAGATGTGTTTGCAATAGAATATAATAAAAATTAACAAGTGTTTACCATAAGTAATCTAGTCTTAAATACTGAACATTATAAACTTTCTTCTATTTATTCTAAATAAATCAGTCTGAAATATTGAAATGTTTGTGACAAACACATCAAAACCTTTGGTCATTATATAAAACATTTATTTTAAAAAATGGAATTATGAAACTATACACAAAACTTAATGCACTATTTCTGAGCAGGAATAATAGAATCCTAAAGTGAAGGAGAGGAGAACAGAGAGAGTCTGGTTTATTTCCTGCTGTGACAGCTGCATCATTTTAAAAACTATACACTGGGTTTCCAAATGAAGCAGAACTGTGCTGCTTTCATAGATTAATGTATGTATTTGAAATTTGACAAATTGTTTCGTCCAAGACAGTAACTTCTGCAGAGAAGGGACCAGACTCAAGAGAAGATCCTCTGAACCTGGAGCTACAGCATGTGTTCTGAGAGCTTCTGAACTGGGTCTTCTCCTGGGGTCTTCTCTTTGGTTGCTCTGTATTAAATGACACATGAAAAGGCAGAAAAACATTATCAACTCATTAACAAACCACCAGGGTTGTGTTTGTATCTGAATGTAAGAGGCTATGAGGGCTTACTGTAAATGATTGTATATGATATGTATTTATTGCCTGTACACACCTGTGGATACAGCAGCAGATGTGGATGGGGCAGGGAAGCTGCAGCAGCAGGTTTTCGCAGGGGGTGCCCAGGCTCATTGGCATCAAAAGTCAGCTCTATCATGACAATATATATAATATACATATTATATTATTAAATTATAATACAAGTTAACATTTGAACATTACACCAGTCACAAACAACACATATCCTCTATAAACTCGGCGGTGGAAAACTAGTTATAAAGTGCGGCAAATTAGCTCAGGCTTTAGCTAGCTAGTTGGCTCAATATATACAACTCTAAAGAATTAAAAGGCGTTTTTGCAACTTACCAGAGTTTCCGACCCCTCACTCACTTTCCTTGAGCAAGAACTTTTAAGATTCCTGGCTCTGAAAAATGACGAAGATGTTTCGTATTCCACAGGCTGCCCGATAACCGTCCTCCATTGTTGTTTTGGATTTCTGCCTCACGGTCCGCCTCCGTTCGTAGCACGTCACTACTAGAGCAAGCTCCTGATTGGTTAACGCGCCGCGAATTTTCGCCAAAGTTCAGATTTTTCAACTTTGAGCGAATGAAGCGTTGGACGCGTTTAGCGCGTCAAGCGCTCAATTCGCGCTATTCGCGCTGCCTCATTCGCGCGAATCGCGTCATTCGCGCCGCCTCATTCGCGCGAATCGCGCCGCAGGACTTCCACGTGCGTCTAATCGCGTCTTTGCATTGACTTAACATGTAAATCACTCGTGCTTAACGCTTAATTCGCGTTTGGTGTGAACGTACCTTAAGAGACAGAGACAGAACCAGGTGAGACTGAGGACAGATGTTAGCTTAGACCTGTGAGCAACAGAAGGATGTGATCTGATGAGAACACAAAGGCTGTGAACAATAAACAAGTGTCACCATATACTCTATGTTGGATGTTAAATGTTACTGCTGAAGTTAAATTATACGCAGTAGTAGTTTAATAGATTGTTTGTGATATGGATAATGTGGTCAATAATAATAATAATGTATTAATAATAATGTAAACTTGGATTATCTACACTTGCAGAAGACTGTGCAGTCTCATGATTTCTGAGACAAACACACTGATCCCAAAACAGTTAATGTTGTCAAAAAAACCTTTTTCATCAGTTTGGGACAAAAAAAGAGCCTTTCAACAAAGCTGCTTTAAAACTGGTTTTAATATTCTAAAAGCAAAAATGCAGCCTTTTTTCAGTTTTTATTGTTCATAAAATAAACAAAAGAACAGAACACTTTCATTAAATATAAAACATTGACCAAAAGGGTTTTAGGCTGTAGTCAAGACTTATTGTGACTAACTCTTCTAACATTTAAATAAAAGTGCTAAACATCGAAACAAAACAGCAAAACAATTATAATACGTTCCATTCACTAAACAGAAGAGAAAACACAAAACAGATATTGTGTCAATCAATTAATTTAATCTATTAACATTCTTTACTACATCTACAATCCTAATTGACATCCCAGAATACCCATGACTACTATAATACTCTTTTTATATAGTTTTAAATTAGTGTAGCACCAACACACTGTACCTTTTAAATTATGTTCTCCTCTTAAATTCTTCCTCCTTCTTTATTGGAGAACACTTTTTAGATGTTTTTTGGGAGTTGGTTGTTTTAAGTTTTATAAATAACTCCTTCTTTAAGATGTTCTTGAGTTGAGCTGCTGTTTGTGCAGATGCATTCATCCCAGTGCACTGTAGTGTACACATTTAACACTACTGTGTTCAATCCATGTGTGATACAAGGTTAGAGGGAAACATGTTTGTCTGATGGAAACTCCAACATCATGAGGCTAACGAAGACAAACATGTTTTTAACTCTTGTTCCTTATTATGTCTAAAGAATGTTTGATTTGACACAGAGGCTGACAGAGGCTGAAGTCCTGTTTGTGAAATAAAACCTATGTGTGTGTAGCGTATGAGCTATAATATAAGAGGTAATAAGAAATATTAATTTATTAATTTGGGTAAATTATTAATTAATATTTTTATCATCAAATTGTCCCGTAAAGGGGCACCAAAAATAATACTGTAGCGTATATAGTGTAATATACAAGGGTATGTTTGTATAAACATATAGAAGATTAATTTTAATAATTTCAATAATTAATTTGATATTAATATTAATTCATTAAAATTAATTTCTGATTAAAAAGGGGGCACCACCCTGGTTTTAACAGGTCCAGAGAAACTGTTTAGCCTAGTCTCATTAATCTTAAAGGAAGAGAATTCTATTGTTTTCGAACATTTCTTAATTATAATCAGAGAAACATTAATGTCTTTTACGGGGTTTTATTAAAAATCACACAGATCTAACACAGGTATAAGGATAACTAACATTGGAACAGGGAAGGAATTGGAAACAATACACAGAAACGAACGAAGGATTAAATACAGGAGGTAAACATTTGCTTTCACAAGGTTTGTGAAACCAGAGGAATGTTTAGACATAATCTAACTGATGGCATTTAACCAAAGGGGCTTTTAACGGAGAAGGGGGTGGCGGTTTTGGGCAGAGGACATTTTACGACACCAAGGCTGTTGCGACGTGTAACGAGAGGACTTACTCGGTCCGGTGGGTCGCTCGGTTAGGTGGGTCGCTATCAGCGGTCCGGGCGTCCTGGATGTTGGAGCATTCTGGACGTTTCCTGGAGCGTTCCACACAGAAGATTGCCGTCGCGTACGCGTCTCGCCCAGAGGGTTTGCAGCCGGTGTAGAGAGAGATGTCCTGTTGTTGCCACGAAGCACCTGGGCCTCCATGTGCCGTTACAAGTCTATTGTGCAGGTCATTGCAGTGTCCGTGAAAGGGTTCTCAGCTGTTTGCTGGTTAAAACTTGCTTCTGCGCGCGCTCCCTTGAGAAAGTAGCAGGCGCTTTTAGCAGGCACAGTCTTAGAACAAAAGTTTACTCACGCTAACACGAGGCTCAAAAGCTTTAGGCCATGGTCGCCTTGGGGCAGGCTGGTCCGACGAGGCCGGAGGGGCCGGGGCAGGAACAGAAGAAGGGCCAGCAGCAAAAGAGCTTTAGCCATGGTGGCATTAGCGGTCCTGGAGTGGACCGGCCCTTGTGGGGTCAGCGAAGGCGGAGCGCAGCAAGAGGAAGAGTTTGGCTCGCAGCCAGCTTTTATTGACTGAGCCGGGGGTCACTCTTCCGGCGGAAGAGGAAGTTGGCGGAAGAGGAAGTTGCTTGGGAACGTCTAACTAAGTTTTAACTAAAGTTTTTAAAACATTCCTTTTGTTTCAACCCATTCTCATAACACATAACAAACATTTATTTGTAGGATTATACAAAGAAAAGTCGAGTATTATGAGTATGTAGAATATTGTTGAAACATTAATTACATTTCATTTAAAACAAAACGGAAACCATAAAGGGAGTTATTTGTTTGCAACTCCGTGTCCTGGAAAAGAACAGTATAAACAACACAATATCAAAAATACATTTTCCTGTAATGTAAGAATTACGAAATTGTCTTTTGATGATTGGATAGAGTCATTTGTTCATTTGACCACCAGGGGCGGTCTTTGATCATTCTTGGATGTTAGGATCAAAAGCATTCCAATTGTCACTCAGAATGGAGATGGAGCGCTCTCTGGTGAAGAGCACAGTTCTTGAATCCAGCTGGAATAACAATGTTATCATCAGTTTATGGTTAAAAAGACATGGCGCCAGGGGGGGTGGCACTGGTCCTGAGTCACCTTTGATCCTGGTGCCTGGTGAACCCAGGTTCCACTGCTTGTAAAAGCAAGAGCAAAGTCATTAATAGCATTTCTTGTCCATAAAGCACTTTGGCCATGCTTTTATCTGAAAGAAAACAGTGTTAAGTTTGAGGCTTTCAGATACAGGCTCGTCTCTGAAGGCCTCTGGCAGGGGCAATTAAGGCAGGACAGTTACTCTGTGGGGATTCCAATGGTGGTTCTGCTACATGTGTGTTTAAAAGCTCAGCAGCTGCTGCAGTTTGAGGAAGAGACACTCACTGACCAATCAGAGCCTCAGTCTCATACATCACACATGCTCTTCTATCATTTCACACTCTTTCAACACTGGAATAGTCACAGACTGCTGCACTTGGACTTTTCATGTTTTTTACAAGAACTGCACAATATCAGAGATAAACACAAGCATAATTATGTCATAGTTCTTTTAAATACTCTAAACTAACACTAAATCTGAACTGTGATATTTCTAAATCCCTTTTGGAAGAATAAAGTTTTGTTTTTGATGTTTTGGTGGAAAACTGCTGAAGGCACAGAAAGAACCTGGCCCTGGATCTGTGGAGTATTATCAGAGAACTGTGGACAAATAATGGCACAATATTATCAAAAAATATCTTTTAAATAAAAGAAAAGATGAGTTTAAAGTCAGTAACTACTGCAGTATTTAAGTGTAATGGTCTCATGTTAATCAAAGTAAAAATGAATAATCAGCTGCACAAAAATATAAATATGTTACAGACATAACATAATAATACACACCTGTATTTAACAAAACTAAAGTCCATAAACACTGGCTCATTTTTCATCAATCCTAGTGATTTAGCACTTAGACTTTTATTTTGAAGGAACGAGATAACTTTGTTTTTAAAGTGACTTTGACCAAGTTGGACAATGAAGTGAAGAACTAAAGCCGACCCAGAGACAATGAAATACACACTGTTCTGAGTTTTCACAAAACTATCTTTTCTTTTGTTTCTTTTGAAGAAATGTGTGGCAGCCTTTTCCTCAAAACAGCAAAATCATTTCTGAACCAAAAATCTAAGTATATCCTAAATACTTTCTAAAGTGAATTGTTGAAGTTAAATTAGAGTTTAGTTTAAAATCCTGTAAAACTGTGTTAAATTGACTGGAGCTCAGAGCTGCATGTGATCTGAGTGAACTTCTGCTGAAGTTCAGATTGATAAATGTCAGAGAACTTGAGTTCTTCAGGAGGAACACTGAGATTGAAAAGAAAAGCTTGTGTGGATCAGACTGATGTAATGTCTCTGTTTTCCTTCAGACTGGATCCTGCTAGAGTCCACTGCCTGAGTCCAGGTCCCAGGAAGTGTAAGTGTGACAGTCTCATTGATTTAGACCAAGACATCTCTGAACCACAGGCTTTGCTCTAAACTCACAGAAAGATTTCAAAGCTTCAATTTTCTGTCTAAAATCCTTGAGCGAGAAGTTTACGTCCAGCTCCACTCCTTTTTAGCTCATAACAACATCTACGAGAAATTCCAGTCCGGCTTTAGAACAGCCCACAGCACTGAGACTGCTCTCCTGAGAGTGCTTAACGACCTGCTCTTAGCCGCTGACACGGGCAGCCCGGTGATCCTTGTGCTTTTAGATCTCACCGCAGCCTTTGACACGGTGGATCACAGGATTCTGCTGTCTCGGCTTGAGCATCGCGTAGGCATCAAAGGCACTGCCCTGAAGTTTTTTTCAGTCCTACCTGGCCGACAGGAGCTTCTGTGTCCAGCTGGGAGAATTCACTTCATCTGTTGCCCCCCTCACCTGTGGGGTCCCTCAAGGCTCTATACTAGGCCCTATCCTATTTTGTTGTATTTTTACCCCTACGGAAAATCCTGGTTAAACACAACATCTCCTTCCACTGCTATGCTGACAATGTCCAGCTGTATCTCCCCCTAAAGGCTGATGGACAGGCTGCAATCCATTCTTTGCTTGACTGTCTGTCTGACATAAAGGCATGGATGGGTTCAAACTTCCTCTACCTCAATCCGGGTAAGACTGAAATAATTATTTTTGGCAAAACTTCCCCGGCCTTTTCCATCGACGCCCTGGGCCCTCTCGCCTCTAACGTCAGGCCCTCTGTCAGAAATCTGGGGGTGATCTTTGATAGTGCCTTCAAGTTTGAGCAGCAGGTCAGTGCAGTAGTCAGGAAAAGCTTTTTTCACTTGAGAAATATAGCTAAGGCCAAAGCCTACCTGCCCCAGAGTGATCTTGAGACAGTTATCCATGCTTTCATTTCCTCTCAACAGGACTATTGCAACGCTCTATACACTGGCATTAACCTTTCCCAGCTCCGCCTCCTGCAGTTGGTTCAGAACTCAGCCGCTCGACTCCTCACTTGTACAAAAAAGCGAGAACATATCACCCTGGTTCTCGCATCGCTACACTGGCTTCCCATCCGCTACCGCGTTGATTTTAAACTGCTACTTATAGTCTATAAATCCCTCCATGGTGTGGCCCCCACATACCTATCTGAGCTTCTCCACCACCACATCCCCTCCAGAGCACTACGGTCAGCTGACCTACTGCTGTTGGAAGTGCCCAGGTCCAGGCTAAAAACCAAGGGGGACAGAGCCTTTGCAGTAGCAGCCCCCAGACTCTGGAACTGCCTTCCCCTCCACATCCGTGCAGCCCAGTCTCTAAACATTTTTAAGTCTCTCTTGAAGACTCACCTCTTTTCTCTAGCCTTTGATTAGTGTCAAAGGCTAGAGAAAGGCTTACATTATTTTAACTCCTGTAGTTATTCGTATTGTTGCCCTTCTTCATTTTATTTTAATCTGTTTATATATTATGATGACTATTTCTTCTTTGTCTTCCTTTGTTTATTGCACTTAGCATTTTATTGTGAAGCACTTTGGTGTGGCTCAGCCATCTGTAAATGTGCTATATAAATAAATTTGACTTTGACTTTGACTTCAGAAATATTCGAGAAGCTCAGTTTGTCTTTTTGTACAAACTGCAGATGTTTCTTCTCTTCCACTTGATGTAAAGTGAGTTTTTTCTCTGAGAAATAATGATTGTAAATGCTGTCATTGATGTGTCACTGAGCCTGACCTTTTGTTCACTCAGACAAACCCTATTCATTACTGGACTTACTGGACTTACAATGGGATCTGTCTCTGTCCAAACTCTGAGACAGACACAAAAGTGATGTATTTTCCACATTGGCCTGAAAAGTGTGTGTGTGTGACTCTGAGACAGTGATGGTTGTAAAAGTGATGCAGCAGTAGTTTGTTGCAGAGTTAGTGTGACTCAGACTCATAGAGGCCTGCAGACATCTGTATAAACTGGAGCTGTATGAGGGTAAGTAAGTAAGTAAGTAAGTAAAATTTATTTGTATAGCACATTTCACAGAGAAGTGCTTCACAACAATAGTTAGAATACACAACACTTAAAAATACATTACAGCACATAATCAAGATAAACAAAAGTACACATAAGGCCACCCTACAGTCTAGTTAAAAGCCTCTTTAAAAAGAAGAGTTTTCAACTGGGTTTTAAATTTTTTCATACAATCCAAGCAGCGTATGGAAGGAGGCAAAGCGTTCCACAACCGAGGTGCCACAGCTTGAAACAAACGGTCCCCTCTAGTTTTAAAATGTGTAAAGGGGGCAACTAAAAATCTCTGGCCTGTTGATCTCAGACTACGTGAGGACGTACGCAGCTGTATCAGGTCAGAGATGTATGGAGGCGCCTGTCCTTGTAAGGCTCTAAAAGTTAGAACCAAAATTTTAAAGTGCATTCTAAATTTCACTGGTAGCCAATGAAGAGAAGCTAAAATTGGAGTAATATGTGCCCTTTTACTCGTGTGGGTTAAAAGCCTAGCAGCAGAATTTTGGACAGTCTGGAGACGACAAAGATCCTTCTTAGTAAGGCAAATAAAGAGACTGTTACAATAGTCTAAACGAGACGAAATAAAAGCACGAATAATCATCTCCAACTCGGCCTTTGACACCAATCTTATCTTAGAAATGTTCCTTAATTGAAAGAAACAGTTTTTAATAAGTTGATTCGAGTGTTTCTCCAGAGACATGGCGCATCAAAAACAACACCTAAGCTCCTGAGACTCCTGAACAGACGAACCTAAGGCACCGATATGTTGTTTTATCTGGGGAATGCTCTGCTCAGGGGCAATGATTAAAGTTTCAGTCTTGGCTGAATTCAGTATTAAAAAGTTATCATTTAGCCAATTCTTGATCTTACTCAAACAGTTGATTAAAGATGACAATTTATATAACTCAGTAGGCTTAAAGAACAGTATAACTGAATGTCATCTGCATACAAGTGATAAGAGACATCCTCAAACTGGCTTATTATCAGTCCTAGAGGAAGTATATACAGAAGGAAAAGAATCGGTCCCAGGACAGAACCCTGAGGAACACCACTCGACAAACCTACAGTATCTGACATGATCTGATTTATAAAAACACTAAAACTTCTACCGGTAAGGTAAGATGAAAACCATTTTAAAACTAATCCAGATATCCCTAATAGATCCTGAAGTTTATTAAGCATAATATTGTGATCAATAGTGTCAAAGGCAGATGTAAGGTCCAGTAAAACTAACACTGTATGTTTCCCAGAATCAGCTGTCATCAAAATATCACTTGAAACTTTCACCAGTGCATCATTTATCTCTAAGAAAGTAGTAAGCTGCTCCGTTACCACTTTCTCTAGAATCTTAGCCATGAAAGGAAGTTTAGATATAGGCCTATAATTTATGGGTTGCAATGGGTCTAAACTAGGCTTTTTAAGAACAGGTTCAACAATAGCATGTTTAAAAAAGTCAGGAACCACACCAGTTAAAAGAGAAGTATTGATAATTTCTACAACACAGGGGCCAATACTATCAAAAACCTGCTTAAACAGCGAAGTCGGGAGAACATCAATATGGCCATAAGAGAGCTTCAACTTATCTAACAGAGTGGTAACATCATACAATGTCTCTAATATAAAGGAGAAACACGGATGGGAAAGAGCAAAAGTGCAAGCCTTGTGTGCAGGATGAGGTAAAATGCTAGCTCTGATATCCTTAATTTTCTCAACAAAGAAGTCAAGGAATACATTACTTTTTGGCAGAGAGAGCTCCGCAATTGGAGAAACAGATGGCAAAACGATAGAATTTATGGTATCGAACAAGAATTCAGAGTTTTTCTTATTAGAGGATATTAGCTGAGAGAAGTAGTTAGTTCTACCACTTTTCAGGAGTTTATTTAGAGAAGCAGTTAATTCCCTAAGATAAAAACCGTGGACTTCAAGTTTAGTTGTTTTCCATAAGCGCTCTATTTTCCGACGTTTACTTCTACAGCTCTGAATAGATGCATTTATCCACGGACAGGGCTTTTTAATAGAGACAGTGTTTGATTTCATAGGAGCCACTTCATCTAAAATTGCTTAACATTGGCTGTTAAAAGACTCAGCATACACATTTACATCACTGCAACCCCTTAGCTGGCATGGATCAAACAAAACAGCAAACTTCCCAGCAACGGTAAATTAACACACAATGAAATATGTTAACAGAACCAACCTTAATCATCTGTGACTCAAAAGAGGAGAAGGTTTCATAGTGGATTTCTCTGCATAAAAATCTGTCACGATACACAACAGCAAGGCTGCCGCCTCGGCAAGTCGTTCGAGGTGTCCCAATCACTGAGCAGCCTGCAGAGCAGAGCTCATTTAAATGAACAGCTTCCATATCCTTTTGCCACGTCTCTGTAAGGAACATAAAATCCATCTTTTCCGTGGTGAAAAGATCGTTGATGGCATGCGCCTTATTAGTGATGGAACGAGCATTGAGCAGCGCTAAACGGAGCGATGATGGCATGATAGTGGCCGCAAACACCTGGTACAGTCACGTGGTTTCCAGCGGTGTCGTGCGGCCAAACACTGGTCAGGGAGGTCGGCCACAAACTGCAGTTTCCTAACTGCGTCTCCACCTCCGCCCCACGATGACAAAAGGGGATCTCGTCCAATGGGCAGGATGAGCTGAGGGCGACCCTGGAACGGAGTGCCACTAGCACATATATCCCGGGGGAAAACCGGCAGCAGCCACCGCGGCAGCCCCGTCCCGACCCGAACGCCAGCTCTGCAACCCCTTCTCCTTCGTCTCTTCTTGGGATTTCCACGGCCCCGAAGCAAAAATCGGTAATCAAATTGGCCGGGTACACACACCAACGGGGGTGGAAAAGTTTGACTATAACTCTCCCAGCTGTTACAGAGTCTTTCCATATACACTCCAATGTTCATCAGAGTGTCACGATCGTATATCTGAACAGCAGTGACACAGTGGTTTAAAGGCAAGGGGAATGTGACCATAAAAAAGACATACACTAACAAATAAAATTGACACAAATGTGACGCAGCAGCGGCCATGCCAGACAAAGGCGCCATCTTGCAAAGACGTGTGTCTGTAGCAGAGTTAGGGGCTGCTCCTCTCCACACTCACCCCCAGTGTGTCTTTAGACCTGAACACAAGCCTCAAAGCAGCAGGAACACACCTTAGAAAATGTGTTGGATTAAAGCTGTGTCAGTGACTTATCGATACCAGAGCACAGCGCTGTTGGACAAAATGAGAGAAAATCAAATAAAGGCACATTTTACACACGTCACAATAAAAGTGAATGTGTCTGTTTGAGGTTTTAGTCAGAACCAGATCTGATTGAAACATTTGTGATAAAGACTGTCTCACAGAGATGTATGTATTTGCCTCAGAACAGATGAATATTTAGATCTGAGCCAGACAACAGCTCTTTAAATGGAATCAACTCTGTTTTCCATGCATCTATTAATAATCAGTGTCATAATCAACACTGTTCTGAAGCTCATGGCTGTGTGAGCCATACTTTCACTTTGTTTGAGAAGCTGTAAGGATGCTTATTGTCTGGTGGCTTTTGAGAGTAAGCCATAGGTCCTTAGTGTTAAATCTATCAGACACATAGAAAAGAGCCAGGACCATGCTGCTGCTTAGTTTATTCTGAGAAACAAGGCATTATGGGAAGAAGAAGCCCTGTATAAAAACCTGTGTCATGGAGCTCATTGATGTGTGATTGTGCCTTAACTCTTTCCTGAGCCTTGGACAGCAGTGACCTTTACTGTGTAGTCCACACGGTGTCAGAACTGACTCTAGAGTTCTTATTAAAGGAGCTCCTGAAGAGTCCAGTTTGGAGCTGTTTAACTGCACTAACCTTTTCGATCAAACATATAGGAAGAGTCATGTGAAGGATTCTTCTGGAGACAATAAGCTGTTCTCCTCTGAGCTGTGCCTCTGCTGTCAGTCCTCCTCATCACTAGAACAACAGCAGATATCACACAAACACTGGCAAAATGACAGCAGCTGTGAACAATCTCCTGCAACACAGAGCCACATGCTCTCAGCCACTGTCTGCACCAAGCACCATCAGAACGACTGCTGCAGCTTCAACCAACTTTGTTCCTGTGTTTCCAGAGAATAGAACAACTATTGAGTCAAATGTGTCAAAGAAATGTGACTGATGTACATTTCCATGAAGCACAGAGAAGTGAATAAACTCCTGTGTAGTGACGTCAGAGGCTGGAGCTTTAGGAGCTGCTTTATGTCCTACAGCAATAAACAGTAGAAGAAGAGTTTAAAGCTCCTCCAAACACAAGTGTTTCTTCTAATATGACTTTTCCATCAAACAGAATCTTGTAGTTGTGTTGTGAACCTTGTACACTTGTGTTAATCTCATGTGTTCAGAGAGGACAGAGGACTAACTGCAGCTGTATTGTGTCTTGTCTCCATCAGATTTCTGTGAACTCACACTGGATCCAAACACAGCTCACAGAGTCCTCAAACTGTCTGACGACAACAAGAAGGTGACACATGTGGAAAAGAATCAGCCATATCGAGATCATCAGGACAGATTTGATTACTGGGAACAGCTGCTGTGTTCGGCTGGACTGACTGGTCGCTGTTACTGGGAGGTCCAGTGGAGCGGAAGGGTTTCTATATCAGTGTCTTACAGAGGAATCAGAAGGAAAGGACACAGTGATGACTGTATGTTTGGAAACAATGATCAGTCCTGGAGTCTGTCCTGCTCTGAAGGTTGCTACTATGTTCGTCATAATAAAAACCTCACCCCCCTCCCTCACTCCTCGTCCTCTTCTGGGACAGTAGCAGTGTATGTGGACTGTCCTGTTGGCTCTCTGTCCTTCTACACAGTCTCCTCTGACCAACTGACCCACCTCCACACCTTCAACACCACATTCACTCAGACTCTGTTTCCTGGGTTTTGGCTCTTGTCTGATGACTCCTCAGTGTCGTTGTTAACTCTGTGGGACTGAGAGCGCCCTCTTGTAGAGAAACATCCTCACTGCTGATCAGATAGTCCAGTCTACCTGACCTCACACACTCACACATGTTAGAAAAGATTAGAAAAGACTCCAAACACACTTTAATGATCAGAGATGGACTTTGTATTTTTACTTTGAGCTGGTCTGATAGGATAAAACAGAGGAACATTTCTTTTCCAGTTTCTTTGACAGAGACAGATCCCACACAGAAACAAACTGATGACATCAATCTCATGTTGGTCTCATTGTGTTTGTAGAGAAGGATCAATCACAGCATTTGTCTCGACAAGTGCTTCTGTACACTTCATTAATATAAAGGTGGATTTGAAATATGACAGAGATAAATGTGATTTGGGTTGAAATCCTGTGAGAAATGACAATAAAGTGAAATGAGAAAACACTCCACAGTAACGGCCTCATTCCTGCTGCTGTTCATGTGGAACCTGTTATTATTGGGATTTATGGACATGTGGGACGTCTTACAAAACCACAATATTGTCCCCAAAATGTAGAAAAGCACTTCAGCTGACCTCATCACCTTCCCACAATGCACCACAAGTCTTTGGAAAATAAGTCCAATACGAGAGGAAGTGCTTAGAGACGGAGGTTTTCAGTTTAAATCCAAGTGTATGTTTGTTCTATCAATGGAAATATTCTATTGTCATATTGTTTCTGTCATAAATGACACAGTTGAGTTTTCAGTTGGTGTTGCTGAGGTTTTAACTCAGTTGTCGTCACCATTTACTGAGACTATATTAAGTTGAGCTGTAAATAAATGTGTCAAATATGATCTGAGCTTTTCTAAATCACTTAAACACAACACACTGCATTCATCAGAAAAGACAGATGTTTATGTCACTAATTCAACTGTTCACAACTGTTTAGAATAAACACAACTTAAAGAAAGACAACATTTCCATTAAAAGTGTCATTTTATTTGGATTGAAAAAGGGGGCGGGGCTTTTGAAGCTGCAGCTCGGCCACTTGAAGCCTGTTCCAAAAGACGCTCGTGTGGAGTTGGACTCTAACCTTGACTTCAGACCTGACTCTGGAGCTGCCTCTGAAGGAAGGATCCTGAGGCTGTTGCACGAAGAGAGTTGAACAAACTCAGAGTTGAGTAAGTTTGGATCAAACCAAACAAATCCAAACCTGGTGTAGTGAACGCAGAAGATAAGTGCAACTTCAAGGACCAAGGAAGACACAAATCCACAAGGACACTGTGTTAGGTTGTGCTGTGTATATTCCCAACACTCACACAGAACATTTGCTGCAGGTTGTTCCTCCCCAGATCCTTGTAACTTTATCCAATAAGCTAAAGACAACTTAGATCGTCTTAAATATAAAGGTAATTCTTCAGCTTCTACCAGTAGTGCATTAGTAGGGGTTGTTTTCACTGCACCTATACTGAGTCTTAAAGCTCTAAACTGTATTCTGTCTAATGTTCTTAAAATACTCTTGGCTGCTGATCCATATACCATACACCCATAATCAATACACGATTGTATTAAGGCCCTATAAATATCTAGTAGTGATTGTTTATCAGCTCCCCATTGATAGCCAGAGACTGACCTCATGAGATTTAGTACCTTTTACATTTTGTTTCAACCTGTTTAATATGATTCTTCCATATACATTTCTCATCAAACCACAATCCTAAATACTTGAACTCTTTCACTCTTTCCATATTTTGACCGTACAATTTTAACTGTATATTATTAATCCTTCTCTTTCTGGTAAATATCATATAACAAGATTTTGTAACTGACATCTTAAATCCCCAATCATATGACCATCTTTCAACTTTTAATATCGCATTCTGAATACTATTAGTCACATGTCTAATGTTTTTCCCTCTTTTCCATATAGCCCCATCATCTGCATAAAGTAATGATCCAATATCTCTATCAACATTTATAAAAAATATCATTTATCATTATATTAAATAGAATAGGACTTATAGTACTCCCTTGAGGGATACCATTTTCAATATTAAAGTACTCCGACAAATCATCCCCAACCTGTACACGAAAAGTTTGGTTAGACAGGAAGTCTAACACCCAGTTGTATAGCCTTCCACCAATACCCATTTTATGCATTTTAATCAATAATCCTTCTGTCCACATTGAATCATTAGCTTTTTCAATATCAAAATATACTATAGCCATGATCTCTTTCATACTAATCGCCTTTTCTGCCTCATTGCTAACTTTAACCAAAGCATCTACCGTTGATCTTCCTTTACTTGGTATTTATTTAACATTCCTCTTTGCTCTAAATAATATGTCAATCTACAAACAATTATCTTTTCCATCCATTTACATAGATGTGATGTTAAGGCTATAGGTCTGTAGTTCCCTGCATTAGCTAAGTCTTTACCTGGCTTACCAAAAGGAAGTATCAATGCACTTTTCCAGCTCTCAGGCATTACACCTTCTCTCCATATCTTATTAAACAGTTTTAGAATAATTTTCAGTACTTCTTTTGGTAATTGTCTAAACATTGCATAGCATAGTTTAACTCATGTAATGTTAAATCCATGTCAAGTGCCGAATCTTCACTATCTTTTTTCATAGTTACCTCACTATTTGTTCTTAAAATATCCTTTTTCCGTTGTTTATATATTTCATCTAAATGACTCCCACTATGTACACTTGCAAACTTCTTACCTAGTAGCTCAGCTTTCTCCTTATTTGTAATTGCCTGATGTTCTCCCTCTATCAGAACTGGGATTTTAACTGATTTCCTTTTCCCACTCATCTTTTTGATCATTGTCCAAATGTCACCCAATTTAACTTCTCTGCCAATGGAGGAGCAAAATTGTCTCCATGCATTCTTCTTGGATGACTTAATTACGTACTATAGCTCTCTTTCTTTGAAAATCAATCAAATTATCTTGGTTCATATTCTTTCTTAGCCTTCTGAATGCATGATTTCTATCTTTTATAGCATTTTTACACTCATTGTTCCACCATGGAACTATTTTCTTTTTCTCATTCACTGTACTCATAGGGATACAGGTTGTTGGAGCATTAATAATCATGGAAGTCACTTCTACTGTGCAGCTATTTACATCACCCTCCATCAATATTCTTTCAGAATAATCACTACAAAGTTCTTTGAATTTTTCCCAATTAGCTTTAGGAAAACACCATCTCTCTATTACATAACCCTCCTGAACATACATATCAGAGTTCATGGAACACAAAATTGGAAAGTGATCACTCCCTATGTTGTTGTCATTCTTAACATTCCATTCACATAAATTACTCATATTTACAGAGACTAAAGTAAGATCTATACAAGAAACTGAATTTCTTGTAACATTAACCCTGGTACCTCTTCCATCATTAAGGCAAGCAAGTAATCTCTCATCAATTAGTTCTTCCACCACTTCTCCATTTGTGTCTGTATAATCACTTCCCCACAGAGTATTGTGAGCATTAAAGTCACCACACCATATTTCTCTTCTGTCAACACTTTCTGAGATTTCTTGGAATATTTGCTTTGATAATTTCTTACACGGATTATAAAAATTGATACTTTGATACTTCCTCTGGGACTACACATTTCTATTACTATACATTCATATTCATTTGGGACAGTTACCCTTCTGTATGCCAAAGTATCCTTAATAAATGTTATACATCCTCCACCTTGTTTTCCAATTCTGTCACATCTAACCGCACTGTAACCTGATATTACAAAGTCTAAATGAGGTCTTAACCAAGTTTCTTGTATACACATAACATCAGGTCTAACTTCCAGATCATCTACAACCTTTTTGAACTCTTGACCATTTGCAATTAAGCTTCTGGCGTTCCATTGAAGGATATGTAATACCATAATGAGGTTAATCACCTTGAGACATTCCATTATTTGGATTCAACATCTCATGAATCATTTCAGCTGTAACTTCAGTTATCCCCAGTATTTCTATGGCTGCCTCTACTATTGTCTTGATTCTATCACTTTTTTTCTTTTGCTGTACTGCCACATTGACAATCTTACAGATGAAAGCAATAAATTTGGTTTTACCCACAATCAGCGTGTCTTCATTAATCTCTCTTATCCATGGATTTATTTTGGTTTGCCTCTGACTAGACGTTGGAGATGGAGTCTCAATTATTCTTCTCAGATTCTTTTGCTTTATTTATTACTTGTACCACACTGGGTCTGTATATTTCACTTTCCTTGACTTTTTTTGCTGCATCAGCATAAGACACCTGATTAGTTACTTTATATTTCTGGACCTCTCTGGCTTGTCTTTGTACAGGGCATCCTCCAAAAGCAGCGCTATGCTCATCACCACAATTACAGCATTTTACTTTTTTATCCTGACCACAATTTCCATACTCATGTTCACCTCCACATCTAGCACATCTTTGTTTTCCTTTACATTGCCCAGCAGTATGTCCCATTCTTTGACATTTGTAACATCTAAGTGGTGCTGGGATAAACTCTCTTACATCATAACTCAAATATCCCAATCTTACCCTCTTTGGCATCTCTTTTTCAAATTCTAGCTTTACTGATAAGCTATCAGTTTTCACCCCTTTTCTTTGTGTTTGTAGTCTTGTGGCTTTGAAAACTTTCCCTCCTTTCACTTCTTGTATTATCTCCTCCATTGTTATTGCCAAAGGTACATCATAGATAACACCTCTAAGCTTTGCTGCATTCCCAGGGATATGAACACTGATCCTTTCCCCATTAAGTGTTTCAGCTCTGAGAAATCTATCTCTTTGTATTTTATCTGTAGTAAAGACCAGTAGCCTTCTATTGTTCAAATATTTAGCAAACTTGATCTTACCCATTTCTTTCTCTGCTCTTGTTAGTTTTAGTGAAAATGTCCCCCTTCTTTTTTAAACGTTATCATCACTTTCCATTCATTTTGTTCGTTCTCCTTTTTACCATTTATAATTATAGCCTTCACTTTTTTGGACTTTTCACTCACAACCTCCTCATCGTTGGAACTTCCAGAACTATCACACCTTCCTTTCCTCTTATTAAATCTTTCCTGCCGCGCACTCACACAGAACACAAGGAGAACAAACACAAAGAAGAAACAAGGGACAACGTGACACAAGGACACACACAGATTCGCTTATTCCAGTAAGATTCCAGTATTTACTTATGTTGAGTGGCAGAAACAAACAAATAAAACCTTTATAGAGTAAAAGAGCTGTTCGCTTTAATACACTAATAAAATACTAATTCTAAAAAAGGGTCTAATGATCTTTAAAAGAGCTTCATGAATTCAAAGTCTGAGGCGTACCAGTGAGGGAGGGGGGGAGGGGTGTGGGGGGGTGAGCACCACTATGCGCCGCTCTATTCACCCAGATATATGCTATCTGGGATATTTTGGATCGTTTTTAGTTGTTTCTGTCTAAAATAAAGCAGGTTTAATATAATATACACTCCACACGAGTTTTGTTAAAACACATTGAAATCCTCTGAACCATAAACCAACAGAATACACACTACAGAGACATGTCCTGCTACTTCCACAAACCAGTGCATCAAACATGGCTCTAAAGAGGTTTCTGGAGATTATTGAGCTGCTCTGAAGCTAAAGCAGCTTTACCACAACACAGTGAGCAGCACAGGCTTCAAATAAAGTGATATTTGACAGTGTCCAAAACTTAAAAACTCAAATAACTGGAATTATTTGGATTTTCTGAACTATTTAAAAACAGAAATTCCAGATAATTTCTTTCTTCCTTCTTCTTTTTTTTTTTTTTTTGCCAAAACCGTCATTTATTAAATTGGTCACATTCATTATCTCCTTTGATTGACATTAAACATCTTTGTTAAATCCTTAAAGTGCATACACGCATTATATTAAATATTGACGAAGATGACATGGTTTTAAAGATTTATTGCTTTGTCAAAGTTATTATAATCGTAGTATAAGTCAATATATAACATAAAATATTGTTATGTTCACCCTGATTCAGACGTTTAGTATTTTTTATTAATATTTGAAGCAGGGCTGAAGAAAACGTGAGCAAAGACACAGATCATGTTTAGAGTGGTATTAGTTCAAATACACGTCTCTTTGGTTCACATTTCTCTGTCTCAGAACGCCTTCAACAAATAAAATACATTCAACCATAAGACTCACTATAAATATAAATGAGAAGTACTTTTGAACCCTGGCTATTGTCTTGTTTATCAAAGGTGCAATAACTCATCCTGTATTATTTACATAAATATAAATGGTGTGCATTTATTTAGTGCTTTGTTGTTCCCTTCTCGGGCCCCAAATGATCTGTGAAGGTTCTCAGTCATCCAGGTCATCAAAGTAAAAGGGTATTCCTTTGAGGACAGCAATGTATACATTTTGTCCAGAGAGGCCAGACGGTGTAAGAGAGAGAGGTTCAAATAGAAAAGCCCTCTTTGAACAGAGGAGGTGTCCTCAGATTAATGTGGCCTAGTATTTATAACCTCTCCTACCTCTACACACTCACACATTCATTCACCAGCCACAGACACTGGAGGCAAGGTGGGTCAAGGACACTCAGTTAAATTCCATTAAAACCTAGTTAAACTGAGGAAAATACAGTTTGTACTAGTGTCTTATTACCTCCTTTATAACCACACTGTGTAATAACAACGACTGAAAGCTTTGCAAATATAAACCGAGACAACCTTTACAAAGACACCTTCAGGGCCATAAATGTTTCACAGAAAAAGACAATGGTTGTGTTTAAAGGTAATAGGAGCCTGTCTGATGTTTCTGAGGGTTTCTGTTGAGTCACTGTCCCAACACCTGCCTGAGTCGCGTTTCCACGAAGTCCAGACCCAAACTCAAGGAACAGGTTTATTTTGTGATTCGTAATTCAAATTATAAGTTTATGTTTCACGAAAGACGCTGAGGCTGGTTTTACACAGAGGTCAAAGTGACACAAGTTTAGGCTCGACGTGCAGCGCTCAGTCAAACCAGGTCTGAGCTGAACAGAGCTGCAGAGGAAGGAGACGCTTTTAGGCCCTGACTGTTTCATGTCACAACTTCTGCTCCTTTATAGAAAAGATAGAATGGATTTATTGTCACAAACAAAACAGTACAACAATTCACAGAGAGTTCAACTTAGGCAAAAGGAACAGCACTGTCGACTGAATATACACCAAGCCTTGCATTAATATCATCATCACAGAGTTTATTAATCAGTCAATCTCAATATAATGCAAACAATAAGTCCCACTGTGAGCATAAGTAACATTAGAAACATAAATGTCAGTATTACAGCACAAGGTAAGACTAGAAACAGCTGTACCTCTATGAAATAAACCCTTTCTTTTACAGACTCATAAATGGACACAGAGCCTCAGAGCTTAACTGACAAACTTGTTCTGAAAACCATTGGACAAGTCTTGAATCAACAGTGGTTTCTACTTTTTTACAGTGGTGGACAAAGTACACAAACCAAGTACTTGAGTTAAAGTACAGATACACTAGGTAAAATATTACTTCAGTAAAAGTAAAAGTACTCCCTTTTAACTTTCACTTGAGTAAAAGTACAAAAGTATTTGCCTTCAAATGTACTTAAGTATCCAAGTACTAGGCTATAATGCCCTTATAATTTTTGTCAGTCTCTTGCCCCCTTTAGGCGCCAGGAATTATTTAAAAAATACAGATTTTTGAGATCCAAATTTCAAAAGGCTGTGGTTTGAAAATGATAAGAGATAGAGTCCTACTCTAAACTAGAAAAATGTCAGGTATGACCCAAAGTATTTAAGTAAATAAATTTTAAGCATCTAATTTGCATATAATTTGCATACCATGACATTATATATTGGCGGTTATGTTTTTTCAGTACATACACACTAATGAACACATTAGAATAGTTTTTCTTTTTCTGAAATAAAGAATAACTACAACTTCTAATAAACCATAACTAGTAAAACGTATGCAAATAGTTATGAGAAATATACACATGTACTGTATGTGTGTGGTTGCAGTTGCTTTATCTTTTCTTATCCATCCATGTAGCATAGTTAGTAGTTTTTAGAGTGTGGGACCTCTCATAAAGCACAGCACACAGCCATCACTTTCATTACGATCGCTGCTTTGATTAGCACATTCTCACTGACTATGTTTACCCCTCCCTCTCCCTCCTCTACTGGGTAAAGTGTCAGGATGAACAATACGTATTTGTCCCAAACAGCTCTCAATAGAAGCCGCATTATTCCCAAAATCCCTGTCACTCCACTGTCCAAAGTACACCCGCCCGGCTTCTATCACCTGTGCTAAAGGTAAAGCTGCAGGTGCTCAAATGCAACGGCTTCCGGCTTTAGTTTCCTCCCGTTTCTTTCACTGATGTTTGGTAAAATGTGGGAAAAACAGCGTGTGCTTTATGAGAGACGCTGAGAAAGGCACGAGCAGCGGCGCTGCTGTCCAAGTTACAAACGCACTCACTCTCGTTCATTCTCACTTTCACTCGGCTGAAAAGACTCTAAGGTAGATGTTCTCCTCAGAATCAGAGTTAGACATTACTAATACCAAAGCTTCATCACAGGTGTATTTTTTATTTGTCATTTTCATGTTTATCAGCTCGCGTGTAGAGAATGAGGCTTCTATTGAGCCGGTCCTGACACTCCCACTGAGACGCGTCTTTGAGGTCTTCTTCTACAAAATATTTTTAATGGCAACACAAGGAACGACTAATTTTGCAAAATGTAATTGAGTAAAAAGTAAGATATTTGACGTTGAAATGTAGTGAAGTTAAAGTAAAAAGTATCCCTTAATGGAAATACTTAGTAAAGTACAGATACTGGAAAAAACTACTTAAGTACAGTAACGAATTACATTTACTTCGTTACTGTCCACCACTACTTTTTTACTTCCTGTCCATTCTCTGGCTACACTTTTTTTAAAGGTGCAGAACTTGTGACATACATTTGAGTTTTCTAAAGTCCCTCTCAGTATTTCTGTTTGGAGTTTTCGAAGCTGAGAAGCCATTTTCTTCACTGCAGCAGTACAGGACTGTACCTCGTCGTTCACAGATGAACACACACCAGGATTTATTCACTTGTTCAAATCCGTTTAATGCAACAATGCCACATTTTAAAAGATTACTTCACAGTCACATCATATCTCGTGGACCAACACAACGTAGGTCACTCGTGTTCCTGCTGAGCTTAAACTACACTCATTCCATTGTGAGTCGACAGGAGGAAGTGACCTTGGTGCTGTGCTAAAGTACGATAGAGTCCTCCCTTTGATCAGAATTAACACCAGAATGATAAGCAACAGAAAAAGGACACAGACACAGGCCGATAGGCTCCAAAGTAACAAAACATAACACAGGTCAAAGGTCACCAAACGTAGGTGAAAACAGGACAGTGGCATAAGCAGTAGGGCTTCCGTCAGATCGTAAAGTCAGTGGAAGTGACGATTATGGGACATTTCTTCTTCACAATGAAAGAAAAGACTGTCTGCTGGTGCTCTGTACCAACAAGTATTTAACCAAATACTTACAAGTCCAAGCTGTGCTGTAAACAAAGTTTTACCAAAAACTTACCTTTAAACCAGGTTTATGTCATTTCTCTTTTTAGCACTAATCAAAGTTTAAATTAAACATTTCGACTGTCCCACCTTAACCCTCCCCGTCCCAAATATCTGTGAAAACACTCAAATATCCCAGTTCTGAACACTACTGTCCCCATTTTAACAAACACCACTGCAGCAAACAGCTTTTCATGGACTTTTGTCACTTTTTGTCTTCATTAAGACATTATCTTTTCAAATGTTCCTGGTTCTTTGAAGCTTTTGTTTCCTTTAAAAAGTTCAAATGCAATCATTTTTGTTTTGCGTTTTCTGTCGATAAAACATTTGAATTACCATTGTTAGTTAATTTCATTCAGAGAAACCATAGATGTGATCTTATTATTAAATGATTTTACATTTACATTTACATTTACATTTATTCATTTAGCAGACGCTTTTATCCAAAGCGACTTACATTATGTCACAGGGTGCCCGACTCCTCCTCACTACGTATCTTATGTGTTCTGGGTGAACGCACGGCCCCTTTAAATGTTGATGACGCACGGGGGAAACTCGTGATGGGGAACGCCCACCGCACCTGAATAATCAGGAAGGCCAATAGAATGTGGCCCAGCCCGGCTTAAAAGGCCCAATGGAGAGACAGCAAAGGAGAGGAAACCAGGAAGGAGAGAGAACCCGGAAGGAAACAGAGAGAAGCAGCAACGGAAGAACGGACAGAGATACAGAGGAAGGGACGGCAGAAGGAAAGGATATCGAGCAGCACGGAAAGCTGAACCAACTGAAGGCAACGGGAAGCCAGAGAAACCGCACGAATCTACCGCATACACCGCTCTGTTACAGCTAAGTAAAGGGAAGTGTCTATGACTGTGTGGAGGTTACACCTACCTGAGCTGTGTTTAACTGTGTGCCTAAGACCGCCTTCCCTGTCCACAGCGCCATCTTCCCCTTCGGAGAGGAGACCAGACCAGGACGTAAGGAGCGACCGGCCGTATCTACGCGGACCAGGAAGGAACCAGGGACCTGTACAACGCCATTTTATACGCTAAGTGAAGGGACGTGTCCAGTATTTTTTATGCATGCTGTGCGGTTTTAATTGATTATATTAGTGTGGTCGCTAAGCCGACATTATCGTGTGTGTTGTAGTCCTGTGGCGGCGTATTGGGACCTCGGAGTCCACTGGGACCGCTGAGGGAGCGCCAGCACTCCTCCAAGCCGGCCCTGCGGCGCGGACGGGAGGCCGAGGCCTACAACAAGACTGCTCTCCCCAAGAGACTGCTCTCCCCGCAGTTTTCCCGGACTTTCCCCTATAACTTGTGGATTGACTTCAAAGCCTATAGACTGGGCTTCTTATCATTGTTTTGTTTTGTTTCTTTTTTTTCCCTTGCATACTTTTAATAAAATTCAGACTTTTAAATTTGGAAACTCAGTCCCCTCGTGTTTCTCTGTGGTACTCTTTTGGTGATCAACAAACCTAGAGCCGAAGGCGGCGACATTTTCATTACCAGTGTTACAGTCACTGGAGGTAAGGTGGGTTAAGTGTCTTGCCCAAGGACACAACGACAGTATGAACTGTGGGGAGAGTGGGAATCGAACCTCCTACCTTCCGGTTGAAAGACAACCGCTCTACCCACTGAGCTACTGCCGCCCCAGTACATATACATATTTTGATGTTAAAGTTTGATGCTGCTCTGATGTGGACCAGTGGCATTTATAAAAGTAACAGGGCAGACTGAGTCCTGTCCCTGCTCTTCTGCAGTCCTGAGGGCAGCTGTACGACTCCTCCGAGCAGGTCCCTGAGCCCACAGCGGGACATGGCCCTAGACAAACAAACACGGCCCAAACCAGGACCGGACCAGGATCCATCTTCTCCTGAGAGACAAGAGTCAGAATAAATACTGCACAGGTTATTGTCATTATTGAAAGAATATATCTACTGCATGTAACTAAAAAAAGTGAATAAAAAGGTTTTCTGACCAGGTTTGAGTGGGATCAGGTCTCAGTCTGCTCTGAGGATCTCAGTTTTTATAGACCACAAACCAAACCTGTTTGTTTTAGCCCTTTCTCCTCCTGAAAGGAAAACAGAAACTACACCTGACATTTTCAACAGCAACCCATTACAACAACTACAAATGATTACTGGAAGAAAAAGTGTCTGGTTTTCCTGATCTTTATGAACCAGGCCATGTTTAGGGTTGTTTTTTCTTGTAGTCCGTTTCCTTTAAACAGTATTATGGTGCATTTAAGACCAACGAGGGAATTGAAAACTGGAGTAAAATAAGTGTGTTTAACTTAAGCCCCTGAAACCTGATTCAGCTTTTGTCTTAACACTTTCCCATTGAATTAGTTTTGAACAGCTCTGTATCTCAGTTTCCTCAGAGGGCCTTACAGACTGAACACCTCCGAGACTGTCCCTAGAGCCTCCAGCAGGTTCAGAGGAAAACTCAAATACTCCCAAACCCCACAGGAGGCTCCAGTCAGAGGACAGACAGACTTTTTAATATTTACATGTCCAGTTCAATGACTTTGCTGTGTTAATTCATTTGTTGTGATTTTTTTTTGTGTTTCCATGCAGACATTTTCAGTCTGTATTTTTTTTGTGTTTCTTACATGCCACTTCCTGGAACCGCCCAGCAGTAAATGGCTTAGGGGTTCTAAGTCAGTGTCCTGACAGTAGCCTACAAAAGGACAGCAGGCTTGGTTTTGGGTGAACTGTATTACTCCTCTGGCAGGAACGGCTTGTGACGACGTGGGTCGAGTGCCGTAAAGAGAAGCACATGGACTCTGGTTTCAGGTGCATTTTTACCCTGTGCCCTTCTTAAACAATATGTATTTTAGACATTTTAATAGCAACTATCATTTTTTGTGTTTTAACCTTACTTTTCAATAGTAACCCCTGTCCAATATTTAACCTGTGGTCTTAATGGGTCCTAGGCCCCAACACTAGGTGGCGTAGTTAAGCCACATTTTATTCTCACTTTTTTTTGTCAAAGACTTAAGTCCATGCCCTGCTACAGAGGAGTCCAGGACAGTTTTATACACTTTTAAATATGTCGTCTCCAAACAGTGACCTATTTTAGTCTGGACCATCGGTCTTCTTCAGTGTGCTCTACCCAACAGTCACCTTTTAATGAACCCTTTATAAGCCTGTCTTTTAGAGCAGACCATGGAGAATATTAGAGCTGGGAACCAACTCACCAGTCAACATGTTTTTAGATGCATTTGATGTCAATCCTACTTGTACCATCGAGGATAACTTAAGGACGGACATTTATGAATAAAACACTGTCCTACTCTGAGCTTTGTCTCAGAGTAGGACAGTAAAGAAGAAGACTGAGAGGATTTTGTAAATGCTCCAAGACAAATGAATAAAGTGAACAACATTTGAACTCATTCATTTTCTGCCTCTTATTGTTGGACTGGAGTCTATTCAAGCTGTTTCCGGGGCTTGGTTGACTTGTTCAGACACAAACTGATTCAAACTGGGATTCATTTCACTAAACTTTTCTTTAATGAACCCAGTTTAATTCTAAATTTAATTCACTCACTTTAACAGTGTTGGGAAAGTTCACTTTCTACAAGAACTAGTTCAAAGTTCAGTTCACAAATTTTAAAATGAACTAGTTCAGTTCATAGTTCAAACTTCAAAATTTTGAACTAAGTTCACAGTTCAAAAATGAACTAGTTCATAGTTCTTTTTCCATATGTTGCTGCGAGCTATTATTTTTCAAAATTATTGCCACAGCCCATATACAGTAGAATCACAGACAGCAATTATTTTATCAGTTTTAACAATGAAGCTATGCGTCAGATTTCATTTTCATATCCAATTTTCAATCCTTATCCAACCAGGGTTTACATTAGCATTGAGTGGACATTGTTGCTTTAATGCTTTGTTGCTGTCCATTCACTCCACACTAGTAGCAGCTGCAGCTTTCAACCCTACAGTACATTCTCAAAAACATGAGGAAAACGTGCTGCTTGAATGGTCTTTTTTAATGAGGAATTATTCAAAGAAAAACAGGACAGTAATCATTAAGGTGAAAACGTTTTTAAATTTTTTCCATTGTCCACATGCTAAAACAGAATATTGGAATCCTGGAAAAATAGACCAGGCAGGTTCAACAAACAAGTTACATGAATGAATTTAAATGATCATATGCCTTGCTACATGCTGCTGTCGCCTCCATGCTTTATTTATTTATTTATTTATTTTGATGACGCGTCACGCATGCGGCGGACTGCGGTGCGACACTGGTGGCTGGTGTTGCCAGGTTTGGTGTTTTTCCGCTACATATTAAGACCCGTTTGCGGCTGGTTTGCGGTGTGTTTTAGCCGGGTTTTCGCCTGGAAGGCTCTATAGAAATCTGGCACCTTATTGAACGAAGTTAACCTGAGAGAGCGTGCCGTTCACAGACACCAGAATGAACGAGTTCACAGTAACGTTCATCAGGCAGTAATTCAGCACGCGTTCAGTTCACGTTCAAAATATGAACGAGTTCATGAACTATCGTTCAATGAACGCGTTCAGGCACAACACTGCACTTTAAACCCGGTTAAAGCCGTTTTGAAGCAGCCTTTATTTAGTTTAAAAATCTTTTATTTTATTTATTTTAAGACTTGCAACATTCAGAATAAAACACCTTGACTTTCTTGAGTCTGTGCCTTGAAACAGTCGAGTAAAAGACACATGTGACACATATTTACACAATCTGTCACATGTACACAAGACACATACGCCTAAACTCTGTCAGATACAACTGAAGTGTGCTTTTGGAGTGGCTCCCTCATTAATGACACAGCTGTGTTTGTACCAGAGTCTTATCAGAGAATGAAATCAAAGCTGGGACTCTCAACACAGACCCCTCTCAGCTCGAGCAGAAACAAGATATGTGTCCTTCTAACACCTTGTCTTTCAAAATCAAGCCAATGTAAAAACACAGGTTTGTGTGAAAGCAAGAGGATTCTCTGGGGCTTTGTTAAAATATGAAACAGTTTTTCTGCGTCTTTGAGGTGACAACACCTTTGTCCAAGGCCTGGCCTAGATATCCTCACTGTTCAAAACATGGTCTAAAGCACAGAAGACACACTGAAGAACAAGAGATTTAGAGTCAGTTCAGTCTGCAGCTGGTAGCTTTGTTCAATGGTCAAATGAGAAACTGAGGGGAGCAGAGGAGAAAATAATGAGGCCTGCTGAAATGGCAAGTGATGAAAGACAGATCCAAACAGTGCCTATGAAGTGGAGGTGCATAACCAAGTCCCAGAGAGAATCAACAGTCTTTGCTTGGTCTTCATTCAAGTGCTGTCACAAGCCCTGCTGGACTGTGCACTTCGAGAGCTTTGTAAATGTTTGCAGCAGGATAAGAAGTTCACAGAAACAAGAACACCTAAAGGCCGTCATGCTCATGTCAACGGAAGAAGATATCCTCAGGTCCTTGGACAAGGATTTAGTAATAGACAGAGTAGCTGAAAAAAGTCAGTTACTAAAGAAACGTCTGATTCCTCAGCATTAAATAGTCTGAGAAAGACCAAAACATCCTGTGTGTAGTTCTGGTTTACTACTGTCAGTCTGGCTCAGAGATTTAGTCCTGGTTTAGACCTGGTTGCTGGGTTTGGTTTGGTAAAGGTCGAACTCATGACATTTCAGCGGACCACGAGGCAACAGCAGCAGGTTTTAGAGACTTAAGTTGAACACACACTTATTTTTGTCTTTTCATTTCCGTTGTTGGTCTTGAATGCACCATAATACTGTTTAGTGTTAATTTAATGACACAATTAACTGAAGTAATCTGTAGACCTTTGTCTAACGGCTTTAAAGCGAGAGGAAACGTACATTTTATCCCAAATGAATGTTCTGGCACCTGCTCACTCCCTAAAGCGCTGTTAGAAAGTCTGCACAAATATGGGATTCAAAGACTTTTGGGGCTCGGTGCCACATTAGTCTCATGTGGGTCGGTTCAGTTTGAGTTTGTCCTGAAGAGGCTTGTGTTTCCACTGCTGCTCAGGATTCATCTGAAGAGTAGATTCTGCAGTAAACATTAGTGTTTCTGCTTTATTCACAGCTTTATCAACATTACATTTCCTACATTTGAGGGACTGTTTGTGCTTCAGTTTAATGCAGAGACGATCAATGTAACGTTTTAATTCAATAAGTCAGAGCCATAAGAGAATAACTTCTAAATAAACCCTGGCTCTGTTTCAGAAAAAACTACAACATTCATCAAGTTTTCTTTTGGAAAATGGCATTTATCACAAGACACACATTTTTATTTACTTTGTTGTATTTATTTTGAGCAACACACATTGACAAAATTTAGCTCTGGTCTAGTCCTGGTCTAGATCTGGTCTAGTCCTGGTCTAGTCCTGGTCTAGCCCTGGTCTAGCCCTGGTCTATTCCTGGTCTAGTTGTTATAAGAATTTTATTATTATAATTCTGTATATTGTTTATAGTTAGTAGGTGCTCATAGTTCTCTACAGGTCATGTCAAATCATGTCATGTCCTCTATGTTATTCCAAGCATGGAGTAGACATAACTAGATAGACATGGGTTGCCATGGTACTTTTGCACCTGGAGCTGGGGCCTTGAGGGGAGTGTGTATGCAAGATACGCCTCCCACTGACAGCCCCCACTGAAGTGATATAAAATGTAATGTTTTGTTTACTTATTTAAGCAAAACGCACTATGTACCTTTTGTATATATCTGTGTACTTTGCTTCTCCTTGCAAGGAATAAAACCTGGCCTTTCGCTTTTATAATATAATCTGTCTCCGTGTCTCTCTGGGTAATATAAGGATATAGAATTCTTTTAACATATAGAATTCTTATAACATTTGGTGTCGTGACCCGGATCTCAATATTCGTTGTTTCTCATGCAAAGAGGTGAACTGACGTGCACCGAGAAATGCACAAAGAAAGCATTTCTTGTAAGTCCCAAGCTGTGCTGTTCAGCAGTAAAGGGCCAGATATCCACTCTGTGTGTGTGAAGCACGATGACGAGATCTGGACTGAGAAAAAGAGAAGAGCAGAGAGACGAGAGGACAGAACAGACAGTCTGGCTGCGGAACAACTGGACTATTGGACTGAAAATTCAGGTAAACAGCTATTTAATTTATTTTTGGTGTGTGTGTGTGTGTGATTTTTAATACCAAAGCTTCCGGAAGTAGTAGTTTTGGAAATCTGACGTATGTTGAGCAGGCTGCATGAACATCATTAGTTGATGTTTTTCCATGAAGTTGGCCAGCATATGAGATTCTTAAACGCTTTATCAAGAACCTAAATATCATCTAATGGTGAGATTTGCTTTATCGAGAACCTAAATGTAATCTAATGGTGAGATTTTAAACGGGATATTCTGATGTTAATCTGTGTTAAATCTTGTTGTCTTGCTAGATTTTAGTTTGATTGATACCTTCAGTGGTGGACGAAGTACACAAACCAAGTACTTGAGTTAAAGTACAGATACACTAGGTAAAATATTACTTCAGTAAAAGTAAAAGTACTCCCTTTTAACTTTCACTTGAGTAAAAGTAGTAACTAGTAAACTAGTAAAACGTATGCAAATAGTTATGAGAAATATACACATGTACTGTATGTGTGTGGTTGCAGTTGCTTTATCTTTTCTTATCCATCCATGTGGCATAGTTAGTAGTTTTTTAGAGTGTGGGACCTCTCATAAAGCACAGCACACAGCCATCACTTTTATTACAATCGCTGCTTTGATTAGCGCATTCTCGCTGACTATGTTTACTCTGCCTCTCCCTCCTCTACTGGGTAAAGTGTCAGGATGACCAACACGTATTTGTCCCAAACAGCTGTCAATAGAAGCCGCATTATTCCCAAACTCCCTGTCACTACCGCGGCCACGGCAAGTACACCCGCCCCGGCTTCTATCACCTGTGCTAAAGGTAAAGCTGCAGGTGCTACGCGCTCACGGCTTCCCTTTCCAACATCCTTCACGACTAGTTTCCTCCCGTTTCTTTCACTGATGTTTGGTAAAATGTGGGAAAAACAGCGTGCAGTGCTTTATGAGAGACACTGAAAAGGCACGAGCAGCGCGCTGTCCAAGTTACACACGCACTCACTCTCGCTCATTCTCACTTTCACTCGGCTGAAAAGACTCTAAAGGTAGATGTTCTCCCTCAGAATCAGAGTCAGCCATTACTAATACCAAAGCTTCATCACAGGTGTTCTTTTTTATTTGTTATTTTCATGTTTATCAGCTCGCGTGTAGAGAATGAGGCTTCTATTGAGCCGGTCCTGACACTCCCACTGAGACGCGTCTTTGAGGTCTTTTCTACAAAAATATTTAACGGAAACACAAGGAACGACTAATTTTGCAAAATGTACTTGAGTAAAAAGTAAGATATTTGACGTTGAAATGTAGTGAAGTTAAAGTAAAGAGTATCCCCGAATGGAAATACTTAGTAAAGTACAGATACTGGAAAAAACTACTTAAGTACAGTAACGAATTACATTTACTTCGTTACTGTCCACCACTGGATACCTTATGCTTTGTAAGTTTTCATGGTGTTTCTTGAAACTGACTCGTGCGTTTAGTTCATTGGCCGTGACAAGTGCGAACCTCTATGCGAGATAGAGCACCTGATTACAAAAAGAAGTATGGGGTCTAAAGAGCTTGTCTAGAGAGCACAAGAATTTATCTTAGATTAATAATCATGTATCGTAATACGCCACAATCGAACTGCCTTGCATAGCTAGTATTGTTGGTTTTAATGGTGCGTTGGACGCACAGGAAAACTCGAGTATTGACCATTATCGAGAACCTTACTAAAAACAACAAAAGGTGAGATGAATGAGTCCGAAGTCAATGTGACTATAAAGGCCTGCCTACGTAGTATTGATTCCTGCAGATGAGAAATGAGATTTTAAAAGCCCACGAGAGCTTTTGCTGAACAATGTTCACTGCTGGTGACGCGGTGAGTGAGTGAAAAGAAAAAGCCCACTGAAAGTGACGGGGCTTATACTGAGAATTGTTGACCTAAAAAGTTAAAAATAAAAGGTGTGTGTAAAAGGTTTTTGAGTGAATAAATGTGTTATGAATGGGCCATTGTTGGATGAAGAATGAGTCTAATGATGTGAATCAGAACAAAAGTAATGTTTTTGTTTAAAAAAGAAAGTTTGAACAACATGAGAGAGAAAGGTAGCTTCCATAAGCTATTTTTCTAGTTTGAGAAAAAACAGAGAAGTAGAGAAGAGATTTTGAAAGAAGTACACACATGTACTTCAAAACACTACTCATTTGTATTTTGTTTAAATGTTCCTGGGAGCCTCTAGGTCTCGGCCTTCCTCCCTCCGATCCGGAAAACAGTGCCCCCTCCAACCTTTCTCTGCCCCTCCCACCTGCTCCTTTTTGGCTGAAAAAAGCTGCAGACAGACCAAGCAGCAGCAAACACGGAAGCGGTAAGATAAACCAATTCACACTAACGTTTATTTGTTTTAAATTTTGATCTATTGAGATTGACCAAAAAGGTATTTGTAAAGTGTGTTTGTAAATTGGATGAAACTTGAAATTAATATGAATGTAATGTATTTCTCTGAGGAAAAATGCACAATTGAGAGCGAGGTGGAGGTGGGCGTGACAGACGAGAGGGCACTGAGAGGAGGAGGAGGAGGTCGAAACTGGGTCCAGACGAGAGACGAGGGAATGACCTCATGAACTGACCGCTTCAACAGGTCAGGTACATAAACACATAAAGACACATGAGACACATAAAGACACATGTAACTGCACACACATAAACACATGTAAATACAGACACATAGACACAAACACGGACACATGAGACACACATCTACAGAGAAGGATGTGATTTTGGTTTATGAGAGAAAATAATGAGTATTCTGTTAAAGAACAGAGTTGGTTTTGTATTTTATGTGACATAGAAATGTGAACATTAAAGGTTTAAAGAAGTTAAAGATCCAACACTTGGATCCAAAATAAAAGTAGTGATTGATGTTTTGCTAAACAATGTTGTGTATCTATTAGTACGAGAACTAATAGAGGTCCTTAATATCAGTGTGGTTCAAACACATGGTATAACGCCAATAAAGAATGAAAATAATTACTTTGTAATTGGAAGAATTTAAATAATGTCTTAAAGTTGAATTAAGAGTAAGTTTATAAAGATAATATAACTTTATAGTTATGGGCCATAAGCTCATATTTAAAAGAAAACAAGGTTACAGAATCTAAATAAAGAAAAGAAACATTTATGTATTTCTCTGGTTTGGTTCTAACAAAGTGTGAAAATGGAGAAAGTGGATTCAAAACAACCACTGTTTGGATTCACAAGGAATGTTTAAAGACAAGATAACATTCTATGCAAGTCAATGTAACAGGGGCTTCACAGCACCCTCCTTTTTGCTCCCAAGAGCGAGAAATGTTTTAATTTGGGTTTTTGTTTTTTAGCTCCACAGACGGGAGCTTTTACATTAAACAAACTTTTAATGTTGAGAAGAATACTGAGTTATGAATGTCAGTTACAGAGACAGTCTGCACTGAACTAATGTGTTAAATAAAGTTTATGATACTTAATTATGAAAACTGTTTGACCTTCAGG
>JALDQB020000079.1:0-65000 GCA_024416835.2 Perccottus glenii
AGCTAAAACAGGTTTTATGTAATCATGTTCAAGTTTCCAGACTTCAAATGTTGCCAAATTAAGAAAAAGCTAGCACTATAGAGTGCTCTCTACATAGTACAAACCAAACTAGATATTGTTTGAAAATGAGGAACGCTTCACGAATTTGCGTGTCATCCTTGCGCAGGGGCCATGCTAATCTTCTCTGTATCTCTGTTTATATTAAGAAATGTTCGAAAACTCGGAGAATTCTCTTCCTTTTAGATTAATGAGACTAGATTAAACAGTTTCTCTGGATCTGTTAAAAACTAGTGTGGTGCCCCTTTCTAATCAGAAATTAATTTAAACAAATTAATATAAATATCAAAATAAAATATTAAAATTAATCTGGTATATGTTTATACAAACATACTCTCATACGCTACAACAGTGTCGTTTAAAAAGGATTTTTTAAATTTTTGTTTTTGTTTTAAAATAAAAAAAACATTTATTTCAGTTCATTGTTGACGGATCCATTCCATTTTACATTTCACAAAGAAAACAGACGAAGCTCATTTAAGTTAAACTCAAACAGAAACAAACTGAAATAAAAAAGGTAAATACATCAATTCAGAGACTTTTGTAAAAAATAAACTTGTGTTTATCTCAATTTAAATATAAAAAACATCAAAAAGTTAAAGAATGCTGAACTAAAAACTATTATCTGTCCATAATTTATAATTATTATAATCAAACACATTTACTGCCATATTACTTTCAACCTTTTACAAAACATTTTTGTTTTTTTTAGATTAGAGTTTATCCAAATTTAATCTAACTTTAAAACTCATTTAAAAAATAAAGAAAAAGTTATGGTTCATTTTAAAATAATAAAATATATGTAAAAGTAATAAAGACTAAATCTGACTCACATCAAGAATGAACTTAATTGAAAAAACAAAACAAATGAAGCATGTTTTTGAACGTGTCACAAAAATAGTCACAAGTCATGTCGCCAGCACCACCCGGTCCTGTAGATTCATCCTCTACAACATTAGGAAAATTAGACCTTTCCTATCAGAGCACTCTCATAAATTCTAGTCCAGGCTCTTGTCTTGTCCAAACTGGATTATTGCAATGCTCTACTGGCTGGACTCCCTGCTGCACAACCAAACCTCTGCAGCTGATCCAGAATGCAGCGGCAAGAGTGGTCTTTAATAAACCAAAGAGAACGCCCGCATCAAGTTCAAAGCTATGCTCTTGGCCTACAAGTCCACCACTGGTTCTGCACCCTCATATCTTCACTCACTAATACAGACCTACGTTCCTACCAGATCCCTGCGCTCTGCAAATGAACACTGTCTGGTGGTACCGTCCCAAAAAGGTAAAAAATCTCTCTCACGTACCTTCTCTGGCTCTGTTCCACATTGGTGGAATGATCTACTGCTGCTACAAGATCAGCAGATTCTGTAGCCATCTTTAAAAAACGCCTGAAAACACATCTCTTCCATCAACACCTGACTGACAAACACTGAGTTCTACTTCCTTTCTATCGATTCCTTTCTTCTTCCATAAAAAAAAAGCTTATCCTTAGCTTTGTATGCTGTGCTCGGTTTAAACTGACTAGTTTTTTTTTTTTTTTTTTTGGTGCACTTATGCTTTTTGTACTTGTGTTGGTAAAATTGCTTCCATTGTTTTCCTCACTTGTAAGTCACTTTGGATAAAAGTGTCTGCTAAATGACTAAATGTAAATGTAAATAAAAGCATATTAATAATTCAAAGATAAAAGGTGATTATGTCAGAACAATATGAAGTAATTTAATTGAAAAGTAATAATCTGTGTCCCACACTTCTTTGGGCTTCTCACTTTTAAAAGGCTCATAGTTTTGGAATAACCAGGCTTTAAATGCCTCACTTTTATTGTTTACATGTCAATCTTGGAGATAATGCATTCAATTGGTTTAAACTTGATAAACTCTTTTAATTTTCAAATCTCATTTTAATAAACAACCTTTAGTGTTGGTCAGGACGCCTCCTCTGTTGCCCCCTGGTGGCCTAAAAACACATGACAGAAAACACACTCTGTTCAGAAAACCAGAACAAACCAAGAATAAAACAAGCACCAAACAAAACAAAACACGAACACAGGTGAGAGCGACACAGGTGAGAGCCACACAGGTGAGAGCAAACATAGGTGAGAGCAGACACAGGTGACACAGGTGAGAGCGACACAGATGAGAGCAACACAGGTGAAAGCGACACAGGTGAGAGCAAACACAGGCGAGCGCGACACAGGCGAGAGCGAACACAGGCGAGAGCGACCACAGGCGAGGCGACACAGGCCAGAGCCACACGGGCGAGAGCCAACACGGGCGAGAGCCAACACGGGCGAGCCAACACGCAGGCGAGCCAACACAGGCGAGCGAACACAGGCGGCGACACAGGCGAGCAAACACAAGTGAGAGTAGACACAGGTGACACAGGTAAGAGCGACACAGATGAGAGCAACACAGGTGAGAGCAAACACAGGTGAGAGTAGACACAGGTGACACAGGTAAGAGCGACACAGGTGAAAGCGACACAAGTGAGAGCAAACACAGGCGAGCGCGACATAGGCCAGAGCGACACAGGCGAGAGCGAACACAGGCGAGAGCGAACACAGGCGAGAGCGAACACAAGCGAGAGCGACACAGGCGAGAGCGACACAGGCGAGAGCAAACACAGGTGACACAGGTAAGAGCGACACAGATGAGAGCAACACAGGTGAAAGCAACACAGGTGAGAGCAAACACAGGTGAGCGCGACACAGGCCAGAGCGACACAGGTGAGAACAAACACAGGTGAGAGCGAACACAGGCCATAGCGAACACAGGTCAGAGCGAACACGGGCGAGAGCGAACACGGGCGAGAGCGAACACGGGCGAGAGCGAACACGGGCGAGAGCCAACACGGGCGAGAGCCAACACAGGCGAGAGCCAACACAGGTGAGAGCCAACACAGGCGAGAGCCAACACAGGCGAGAGCGAACACAGGCGAGAGCGAACACAGGCAAGCGCGACACAGGCGAGAGCGAACACAGGTGAGCGAACACAGGCGAGAACGAACACAGGCGAGAGCGACCACAGGCGAGCGCGACCACAGGCAATCGCGACCACAGGCGAGAGCGACCACAGGCGAGCGCGACCACAGGCGAGCGCGACCACAGGCGAGCGCGACGCAGGCGAGCGCGACGCAGGCGAGCGCGACGCAGGCGAAGCGCGACAGGCGAAGCGACGGACACATGTGAGAGCGACACAGGTGAGAGCGACACAGGTGAGATATTCACGGGTGAGAGCGATGCAGGTGAGAGCGACACAGGCGAGAGAGACACAGGTGAAAGTGACACAGGTGAGAGCAAACACAGGTGAGAGCAACACAGGTGAGAGCAGTACCTTACAGTAGAAGTACAGGGCAGGGATGTATATGAGCTTCAACAGGAGGATGACGAGGACTCTTATGATCAGGTCTGAGTCAGAGGCTGTAACACATCAACACCATCACCTGTTCAATTTAATATAATCTGTCTACAGAGAATATAATATAGAATTATTGTAAACATTGTTTTAATTAAAGAATATTTTGGTTCGACATAATCTTTAATATGATTTAGTTAAAGCTTTGTCTAAACCAGGACTGAGGATTATAGCAGGACTAAAGCAGATCTGGTTTATCATTATGCATTTATATTTCATATTATTATGTTACATATCTGTGAAATCTAAGGCCTGGGTCACAATCAATAACTTCAAAATAAGAACTGTTTTACTGCAACATAATCATCCAAATGAACAGGTACTTCTCAGTAGAAAGGATTATAAATGATCTGTGAACCAATCAGAGTGAAGGGAACTCGTCATGTGACTTTTAGAGATGCATTCTTGTTTGTCCTAAAGTTACCTCCGAGAGTTAGATAGAGGGTCTGGCTCTGAGACGAGAAGTTGTGGGAGAAAACATGGAGGTGATAAACACAGGTGTAGCCTCCTTTGTGGGTGGAGCCAGTGTCCGAGAACAGGAAGTGGGCGGTGTGATTGACAGCTGGCAGGGTGTGGTTCTGAGCTGGGTCCACAGTGGGAGAGATGAGCTGGAAAGAGCCTCCTGGGAACTGAGGCTGGACAGAGCATGTGACACTAAAGTCTGAGCCCAGCAGCACCCGGAGCCCTTGAGGCTGGGCCTCGGAGACCCCGTCAGCAGAGACAGACAGGGAGATGTTCGGAGGAGTCAGTAAATCTGTAAAGAGACAAGAAACAGGTCTAAACCAGGACTAAACCAGGTCTATATCAGGACTAAACCAGGAGTAAACCAGGTCTAAACCAGGTTTAAGACTAGTCTGGAGTGTGGATCTTCTTCAGGATATTTTTTCTTTGGTTCAACATTCAAATAGTGCCTGGCAGTTGGAATTCTCCATCTCCCTCTGAGGAAGCAACAATTAGTTGCGAAACGTCAGGGATTTGTTTCTCTGTTGCACAGCCTCTCAGCTTATTGCTAAATTGAATTAATTTGGATTTTAATCATTTAAATTGGTCAAGGTTACCTAATTGCAGGCAGTGGTTTTACCTGGACATTGTTTTAAAGGACTCTTTTAACAAGTATTTGAGCCTTTGGGACTCTTTTAACTACTTTGGGAAATCTGAGCCTTTTAAAGGATAAATCTGGAAACCTTGGACTCCTTTCTACGAACATGGAGCTTAACATCCAGCCTTCACAGTGAAGAGACCCCAAACCAACCACCTCGTGTCTCAGGTAAGACCACGTCACAATCTGTTTGAACTATTGATATTGTGCTGTCTAACTCGGCAACATGAGAGATTTCCAACTGCCAGGTAAGAACCCTACACAACACACACACTCTACAACCTCAATCACACTCAATACATTTACAGCCATACACCACACACACACATACTATATACACTCCAGCGCTTACCCACCCCCCTGACCCAGAGACCAGACAGACCAGCAAACAGTATTTTAAATTGATCCAAGCCATTCACCATAAATCCATCATCGACAAATCTATCACCACTCTGACCCCACCCTCAGGAATGCTACGCCAAATTAAAAATCAAACTTCCCATCCCTTGTGAAGAGACACGCATCAAAGTACAGGACAATACTACACAGTGGATGAATAACAACATGCATATCTTACAGGATCATTATGCCCACATAATCTCTACACTCCAACATACATCTCCAAATAAACTCGCACTACAAATAGCTATTGGCTGGGCGTGCAAACGTTATGGACCACGCCTTACCACCACCACCATTCATACAGTCCAGTACATCCTGAGCCTCCATCTCTCACAGACACCCAGCCACACCCCACCCACCTCTACCAAACCTTCATGGCTAACAACCACCACCCAAATACCGATCCAAACCCTTCCAACCATTCCAGAGAGGGATGAAGAAGAAGCCTTCCCCATCCTTCCTAAAGCTCAGCGACCAAACAAATTGACATTGTACCTCGGACAAAAGAAAACATTCTCAGAACATATCCAAACTTATCAGGATCAACGTGTTCATAGACCACCCCTGCAACACAACCAGTGCAGGAACAGTGACTCTGCCACTCAGCCACAAAACACCAGGATTGGAAGCTCAACCAACAAGAAGACCACTAACCATCTTCCTTGGCAACCACTTTGGACCCCCCCAGCCCATACAATACCAGGAAACCCCCTGCAGTTATCAGTTAACGACCCCCCTACATTTCAATCAACTGTAACATCCCAGCAAACCACCAACCATTTACCAGAACAATCAGCTGCAAAGCCACCTACAGCCAAGACTACTAACCCACCGCTACGGCTTCCAACCAAGACTCCAAAACCACAGATGAACCAACTTACTGAGGCTTCAGAATCCATTCTTCCAGGGCCCCACAGCAGAGGGAAGACACTACAGTGGCCAAAGGATGATAGCCCCACCCTGGGATGCAACCAAGTCCCTAAAAGGCTACCCAGCCCAACTACGTCCACCCCCCTCCAACAGAAAACTAGTCTTTTAGCGCCAGCCACTTCATCCACTAACAACGCATTTACTCTCACGGACCTCCAGCTCTCCCCTGTGATCCCAGACCTGACAAACCACCCAACTGCACATTCAATTCAAACCCGGCTCTCATTCACAAACACATCACCCCAACAATTACTTCACTCGACAAATACTGGGAGGACCCTGGAAGTCCAAGCCCAAGTTCACCTCCCACAAAAAAACGTGCCTAAACAAGGTCCTGTTTCCTTCCTCCTCACAAACACACCTCAAAGGTCAAATGTCTCTGTTAAAATAACTGATCAAATCTCTCCTCTTCCTTCACCCCAGGTGGTACCAGCACCAAGGACATTAGGAGAACAGGTCCCATAAAAACAGCTCACAAGGCCTCAAATGTGGGGAATGATGAGTGGGTCCTTAAAGGTCACCAAGACCATGACAAAAACCCTAACTGAACCTCCTCACTCATTACAGAACCCACTGAGTCCTCCTCCTTGGCGACTGGTGCCACCTCCATGTCTTCATCCACCCTGGGCTACCTTCCAGGCTCCTCCCAGTCTAAAACACCCTTCACCTCAACACCTCCCCCCCTCAATTTATACAAACCTATCTACCACCTGGTCAGACCAAGTAGGAAGCTCCAGGACTGGTACTTCATTGGAAGAAGGCCTGTCCTTATCCTGGGGGACTCCAATATCAATCGAATCCCACCTCACCATCACAGAAATATCCAGTTAGACAGTTACCCAGGAGCCAATATTTATCACTTTCACAAACTTATGGAAAAATCACAAATCAATACATCCACCAAAATCCTCATTCTGGCCATAGGCCTAAACAATAGGGAACAGGACCCCCAGCAAACATCTGTCAAACAAATGAGTTCACTGTACAAACAAGCAAAGTTGACCTTCTCTAATGCAGACATATACTTTCCTAAAATCAATTTCTCCCTCAATCTCCCTCAAAAACAAAAGGAAAACCTTATTCAGCTCAATAAATACATTGCCACCCACTTTCCCTCTCTAGTAGAAATCCCTCAAGACACCTTCATTACAGTTGCAGATAATATCCACTGGACACCTACCACATAGCGCTATATTCAGTAACTGGCTCCGTCAACTAAATTTAATCTAGATTACTATTCCAACCGGTCTCCCACAAATGCAACTCCCCATTTTTACCCAGTCCTTTTCTCCCACTCGACAAACCACAGTGGATCTGGGGTGGAGTTTGGCCTCAACATCTTAAACTTATCCACCCTCTTCACGCCAACTACCGCACAAGTTAGCTGCTGGAGAGAGGCCTTACTTTATACCACGTCCCACAAAACCTAACTGGGAGGAACTTCAAAAGGACTTTCACTACTATCACCGTCGCCTCAAAATAGCCTCTTATTTCCACAATAGAACCTCCTCCAGTAGCCGACCCTTCACCCATCCATCTTTGTGGGAACCAGCTACTTCTCAAATAAACATATCCATCCAACGCTATATCAGCAGCAACCTCCATACTCTTCGCACTTTCCAACCCACGCCAGATATTAAAGATAACCTCGCCCCTCAGGAACGCGTTCAGCCCTCCGTCAACTCATACATAACCCCAACATCATTATCAAACCTGCAGACAAAGGTTCCAAAATAGTCATCCTGGACCGACAACAATACCTCTTTGAAGAAAATCGTCAGTTCAATAATCCCCAGCACTACCGTCCCCTGGCCAACAGCATACAATCTATCACCCAGATGCAACTACGATCCATAACACAATCTCTTTATGACAAGAAAGTCATAACAAACAAACAAGCTACACTTTCTCTACGGTCCAGATCAGCCCCGCACTCGTATCTTCTATCTCCTTCCTAAAATCCACAAAGATCCTCATACCTGGACTATTCCTTTTGAGGTTCCTCCCGGTCGCCCAATAGTCTCAGCTTGCAACAGTGCCACTTACAATATATCTCAATACCTCAACTCCTTCCTTAATCCACTCTCCAACAGGCACCCCAGCTACATTAAAGACACCTATCACTTCCTGGACACCATCAGGCCCATGGCTGTCCACAACCACACTTACCTTTTCACAATTGACATAGATTCTCTATATACGAATATCATAACCAACTTGGGCATCTCTGCCGTTCAAAAAACCTTCAGTAGATATCCAGACCCTAATAGACCGGACTCAGAAATCATTCAGCTTCTTAAATTATGTTTAGACAACAATGACTTTAGTTTCAATAATAAACATTATCTCCAGATAAGTGGAACAGCCATGGGCCAAAGGTTAGCCCCCGCCTACGCCAACATCTACATGAGCGAGTGGGAACAGGAGGCCCTCACAAAATGCCCCCTCCAACCCCTGTTTTTTCTCCATTATCTGGATGACATCATTGGAGCCTGGCCACTCCCTCTGCACACTTTCCAACAATTTATAAACACCTTGAATAATCCCCACCCATCCATCAAACTCAAATACACCATACATCCTCAGCAGGTTAATTTTCTTGACACAACAGTTTTTTTCAGTCCCCTAAAAGATACCCAAAAACAGATAAAAACCAAGGTTTACTTCAAAACGACAGATACACATGCCCTTTTTCATAAATCGAGCTATCACCCCAAACACACCTTCTCTGGAATGATAAAATCACAGCTCATCAGAATTCATCGCATCTGTTCAAATACCACATACTTCAACCCTGTTCTCTGCTCTGCGTAAGCGTGGCTTTTCAAAAAGATTTCTACGTCACCTAAAATACCAGACCATGGCCTCCCTTACTCCCACTCGCTCCGAAAGAGGCCGACTTTCACCCCTGGTCCAAGAAAAATTGTCGACACTAACCGCCACCCCTATCTCCCAATCCTCCCCTTTCCCCTACCCTAACCAGGGTTTGAATCCCTTCCCTCCAGTCCCTGTCGATACTGCCCTTGCCCCCTACCCTAACCAGGGCTTGAATCCCTCCTCCAGTCTCTGTAGACACGCAGATACAGAACTTGCGTATCCTTCCGTTGATCACCACATTCTCCCACACAATCTTAAACCTACACAAAACAATTAAACAGTCCTTCACACACCTAAATCAAGACTACCAGCCATTCTGTCAATAACGCATTGTCTCTGCCTTCAGACGCAACAAAAAAACCTTCAAGATTATCTGGTTAAATCATGTTACAAAGAACATAGGCACATTCCCAACCCCCTCAATCAGTTTTACAAAAAGCGCAAATTCATTCATAACCCTCATAGCAACACTGGTCTGCCAGTCCCCGTTACACTCTCACTACAAACATCCAACACAGTTTATGTCATCACCTGCACCTTCTGCAATAAGCACTACAGGAGAAACCAAACATACAATTCAAACCCGGCTAAAACAACACCTGTACAATATTAGGGAAGGTCGACAGAACACGTCCCTGGTCACCACACACTTCCTCATCCATCCCACAACTCACCTGATCATCACCGGAGTCGAGCACAACGACCACTGGACCATAGGCCAGAGGAAGAGAGCAGAAAGAATCTGGATAAAAAACCTGGCTACTAGCCCCTAGAGGCCTAAATGACAAGTAATCAAACCCCCCCAAAAAACCAAACCCCCCCTTTCTTTATTTTGTTGTTTTTATTGTTTTATTTCTTTTATTTTTTTCCCATAACCCTCAATATTTCCCTAACCATAACCAGCAGCCATCCCTAACCTTAACCATTACCCATCCCTAACCTTAACCATTACCCATCCCTAACCTTTGCCCATAAAACACTTTCTCCACCAGGTCCACACCAGGTCCACACCATTGCCCACCTTTCCACTGACACTTTCTCTGACTATACCTCCCTCAGTAAAACAATTGTGTGTATTGTAAATAATTTGTATCTTGGTGTGTTTTTTTTAATAAAAATTGCTCATGTTATTTAATATTTTTAATGTTTATTTATTGTATGGAGCAATCTTCCTGCTAGCACTTATTACTGAATCTAAGAACCAGACGCACTTACCTGAGGCATGTCATAATAATGTCAGTGGGACCTGGCTCTATGGAGAGGGATCTAATCGTTCTACATACACCCAGACACAGACCCACAGGAACAGCACATTAACGGGGATTATCCATGGATCAGTCTCGGACAGTTGTTTGACGAACTGTGTGATTACTAATAAAGTTTTATCTTAACTAACTCCTATTTTATTAATTGATTTGATATTTTTCATTAAGCAATTAACTGATAGCGCTTAAAACAGCACCAAGACTGTACTATGGATGACCTGCTCTTGACCAGGACTAAAGGTCTAAACCAGGTCTAAACCAGGTCCAAACCAGGTCTAAACCAGGTCTAAACCAGGACTAAACCAGGTCTAAACCAGGTCTAAACCAGGACTAAATCAGGTCAAAACCAGGACTAAACCAGGTCTAAACATGGACCAAACCAGGTCTAAACTTGGACTAAACCAGGTCTAAACAGGACTAAACTTGGACTAAACCAGGACTAAACCAGGTCTAAACTTGGACTAAACCAGGTCTAAACAGGACTAAACCAGGTCTAAACCAGGACTAAACCAGGTCTAAACCAGGACTAAATCAGGTCAAAACCAGGACTAAACCAGGTCTAAAATAGGACTAAACCAAGTCTAAACCAGGTCTAAACTTGGACCAAACCAGGTCTAAACTTGGACTAAACCAGGTCTAAACAGGACTAAACCAGGACTAAACCAGGTCTAAACTTGGACTAAACCAGGTCTAAACAGGACTAAACCAGGTCTAAACCAGGACTAAACCAGGTCTAAACCAGGTCTAAACTTGGACTAAACCAGGACTAAACCAGGTCTAAACTTGGACTAAACCAGGACTAAACCAGGTCTAAACTTGGACTAAACTTGGACCAAACAGGTCTAAACTTGGACTAAACCAGGTCTAAACAGGACTAAACCAGGTCTAAACCAGGTCTAAACCAGGACTAAATCAGGTCAAAACCAGGACTAAACCAGGTCTAAAATAGGACTAAACCAAGTCTAAACCAGGTCTAAACCAGGTCTAGACCAGATCTAAACCAGGTCTAAACCAGGTCTAAACCAGGACTAAACCAGGTCTAACCCAGATCTAATTAATAGGTAATTTCTCTCAAAGGTAAATAATGACGTCAGAAATGTACCTAAAATATTTCTGAGATGCAGCTGTAATTTAAACATTTGTAAATCAGACTTCTTTGAGAAATAAATTTTAAAACAGCTCTTTTACCTGAACACACCACTTCCAGACCAAATCTGAGACTGGAGTCTGTTTCCTTTACACACTCTCTCAGAGTAGGCGTCTGCTTTACACAGTCACCTGAGACCTTCCAAACAGGTCTGTATGGAAAATCATCTCTTATTTCTCCAGAAACAGCTGAACCACAGTCCAGGTGTCGACACACAGCAGCTGTAGCCTCCAGGTCCCAGGACCAGTCAGACACTGGTCTCCACTCTCCTCTGTGTCTCACCTCCACAGTCCCAGCACAGCGACTGGACTGTCCCACCAACTGGACTGGCTCTGAACAGAAACATGAAATGTTACTGGAGGAAGCACACAGGTGTATGTAAGCCCCTCCTCTTTTCACCTGAGCAGGTGAGGTCCACGACTTTTCCAGATGAGCAGGTGTTCCCTGAGCTGGACCTGGTACAGTTCATCAGAGCAGACTCATGGCCCTCACACTGGAACGTCTGCCCCAGAGGAGCCAGTCCTCTCCATAGAGCGCCCCTGGAGGAGAGAAGGAGCCCCACAGCCCAGCTCCCTGCAGACCACCTCTCCATCCTGCAGGTCAAAGTCCTCTTCACAGACTGAGGTCCAGGACTGGTCCCAGTGGACCTCCAGTGATCCTGAGCACAGCCTGGGCCCCTGGAGCAGCCTCACAGAGTCTGTGGACACAGAGAGGCTTAATAATGACAGACACAGAGTCTGTGGACAAAGACTGAAAAAGATGAGAAGGCTGGAGGACAGAGGTAGAGTGAGCTGCACTGTCATGTGACAGCCTCCAGGGAGACAGAGCTTGGTTATAAGATACTGTTTCTTGTCAGGACCTTCACAGAGCAGACCAAGGCTCTGGAGTCGGCCATAGTGCTCAAAACTCTGCACATCATCCAGGATCCTCTTGGTGCTGTGGCATCTGCAAATATAACAATGTCTCCAGGAGAGAAGCTTCTCTTTTGTCTTGTCCATTTCTATCTTGCATCACAAGAAGACACTCTGATGTCCACATCATTGCTTCTTCACTTTACTCACAGCTCACACTGCACTCGCTCAAGTGATTATATCAAGGTCTCCACTCCCAAAATGTACACTATTTTTAGATGCTACTCCTTTTGTTTTGCAGCATCAAACGATTGGAACAAGCTGCAAAACACCTTAAAAGGCCTGTTCGCACCGGGACAAATTTCGCGATCGATATTAGCGGCGTTTAACGCCTCGTGACTAAACAAAGGGCGCCAATGTGAGTGTGCACACTGGCCGCGTCACGTAAAGCGTCGTTTTTAAAAAAAAACGCCTCGGGTTCGTTTTTTTGACGCCCTGCGTCAAAAACTATACAACCAATGAGATTGGTGCTTTTGCTCACGTGTCTGGAGCTTCTGAAGGTACAGTGAAACACAACTTGGGGCGCTCAAACACAAAAGCGGTCTTGCCGAGCACACATACGTAACGAAGAAGATATACGCCAAGTAGCGTCTACACTGCCTGGAAGAAATAAGACGAAGAAGATGAAAGGCAAGATGAATGTCGAGCTGCTAGTCTCGTTGGTGTCGGAACACAAAGAACTATATGACAAGCGCGTAAATACTTGCTCTCTTCTGAGTGAAAAACGAGTGTCAGAAGCGTAAAGTTGCGCAGCGCCACCTTGTGTACCGGGGTATTTCTGTTTTACATTAAGTGCCATCTAATGTCAGGGAATGAATTTGCATGTTCACTCGGCTCATCGTCAGCGAAAATCGCTTGGGTGTGAACACAAAAAATGCGTTGAAAAACGCTGGTGAATAATGCGTGCCGTATTTGTCTCGGTGTGTACGTCCCTTTAAGCTCTGATTCTTCATGTCAGTGTCCATGTTTACACACAAAATCCAGCAGGTTATAGTTGACACCTGTGCTTGCTGACAAACCTGGTTCTTCTTCTTTTTTTTTGTCCTCGTCAATGCTATTTATTCTGTTTTGCACAAACTTATCTGTGTTTGCACTGTGTTGTGTTTATGGTGTTCCAACTGTGTAGTTGTGTGTTTCCTGACTATGAACTGTCTCTGTATGTTTGTTTTTCCTTCCGGGAACTCTTGGCCAGGTCAAGTTTGTAAATGAGATTAGTTCTCAAATATTTTACCTGGATAACTAAAGGTTAATCACTGCACTTGCCTCCATCTTCTCTTGATGTACATGTCAGATGGCTGAGACAGACCGGAGGAAGAATGGGCCTTTAACAAGAGAGTATGGTTTGGAGTGAGTGCTTCCAGGTCATTGGGGTCGTCTGAAACTTTGGTGAGTGGTGTGAGGTTTGTGTTTTGGGATGTGTTTTCCCTTTTCTTTCTTTCCTTCCTTCTTTTTCTTGTTTCAGCAGTGCATGTGTGTGGCAGGGGGCGTGGCTGGTTTTCTCTCAGGACTGCAGACAAGACACACCTGTTTCCACTCATTACCTCTGGATATAAGCCCGCTCGACTCACCTCCACGCTGTCAGAGGAGTCTGTCCTGTTTGGTAGAGTTGTCGCCTTTCCTCTGATATGTTTTGGAATATTTTTGGATCTACTTATACTTACTTGCTGTTCTCTCCGTCTGCCCAGAACAGCCTCGTGTCTCACACCTTGTGTCCTCCTGCCTGCTCCAGTTTTTGTTTTCCAATAAACTATTAAACTTTATTCTTGGCTCTGCCTCTGCATTTGGAGTCCACTCAGCAAAAACCTTAATAAATGGCCTGTCATTTAATATTGCCTCCACCTCACAAAACTACAGGCCTTCATCGTCCAGTGTTTGCTGTTCAACAACAGAGGTAAGAATACTTCTCACTGAAGGTTGCCGGTTTGATTCCTGTTCTCCCCACAGTTCATACTATTGTTGTGTCCTTGGGCAAGACACTTAACCCTTGCCTCTCAGAGGGTCTTTCTGGCTGCAGAGTTGGCATTAATGACCCAGTACTTCTGTCTCAGCAGCATGTGATTGTGTCCAGCGTGTCCAAGTTGTTGATGGATGTGACGTAGTATCAGCTGGGAAACATGCAGGTCTTTTGACAGGATCACAGGATGCTTCACCTTCAGAGGCAGAGCAGATTTAGACAGGTGACCACCAACTCTGAGGATGCCATCCTCTATGAAGGGATCCAGACAATACAAGGGACTGTCATTAGGCATGTTCTTTCAGCCTTAGTAGTGCAGCAGTTTCAGTGTTGAATCTTTGTTTCTCTACAAAGTGAATTATTGTCTTCTGCTTCTTCACAGAGCTCTGTGTCAAGCTGGACTTTCCAAGTGTGGCTTTAAACCTTTGAAGCTCCTGTTCCACATTAACTCTTTGTTTTGTCTCAAAACAAAGAGTTAGCTGAGCTTCCTCCAGGATGAGAACTAGGTGACTGGTGGAAGTGTCACTGAGTGTGATAATAACATTCACTCTGGGCTCTTTCTTCACCTCTGGATCATCAGCAGGGATACAAGAGGACTCTGTTGAGTGTTGGCCACTCATTTGAAGATGAGAACAAAAGATCTGGTCTTTTTAGTCATTTTCAATGTTTTACAAACTCAGCTTTGAGCTGATGAGATGCTTCATCTGCTGGACTGTCTTTGGTGTAACACATCTTTACTGGTGAGTATCTGTGGCTTCTCTTGGTCTCATTGAGGATGTACATGAGGACAGTGGAGCTGTCGGTCCAAGAGACTGTAGGACCGAATATTTGTACTCAAGTAAAAGTACTGTTACATGGCCAAAATATTCCTCAATTAGAATCAAAAGTACAAGTGTTTAAAAAGTACTCTAGTAAAAGTACAAAATACTCATTACTTGAACTCAACTGATGTATAAAGCAACACTTGTATCTTCAAACGCTGTTAGCAAAATAAGAGAAGAAGAGAAAATGCAGCAGTAACATTCTCATGGACTGTTCCCTTTTCATATAAATCCAATAAATATCCTGCTGTAAAGTATATTTGGGTTGATGTAATGTGTTGTAAATGTCCTGAAGACATATATGTTCTAACATATGCTCACAAAGACTAGGACAAGGTTTAGTTTTATTGTTTTATATCTAGAACCCGTCCAAATGAATTTAGGATTTAATCTTTTGATATTTCAGGAGATAAGTTTCATAGTTTGAATCATCAATAACCACAGAATAAAACCCTGTGTAGACCAGAGGCTCTGGGCCATGGCAGAGATAACTCACAATGATATTTTATTAAGACTAAACTCCTCAGAACTTAAAGACTTCAGACCTTAACTGTGAAAAGCTCACGTAGTGGCCCTCTCGTAATGATTATATAAATGATTGTGCTCCAGTTTAGGCCTGTGTATATGACACCATCTGTGAAAGTGTACATCTGTCAGAGTATGAGACATTTGGAACAGGGTAACAGGATGATATAAGGCTTTGACAGGAGCCACTCTCTGCAGCTGGAGTCAGCTTTTACGGCAGTGGACTATTTCAGATTGAGTCTTTTACTTGAAATAAAGCGTGCATTTGCAGAAATGAAGTGTACCATTATGTAGGCCTACTCCACTCCTGTGGCATTAGACACTAACATGGTTTTAATAAATATGAATGTTCATTACCAGCTTACCTTGAACTACACACACTCTGTGAACTGTGATATAAATGTGTCTTTATCATAACCAGTGCAAACAGAGGAGGCTTGTGCTGTCAGTCCTTTTATACTCACTAAAGCTCTTCTTATTGAACCTCCTCCAAACCAGTTCTTACACTGGTATTAATGCTTTTAGTCTGTCCCATTGTCCTCATTAGAATATTACAGTTTTTTACTCCCAGCAGTGCACAAAGGGCCAGAACTCCCAGGGTCCAGGAAAGCCTACATGTGCAGTGTCTTATTGCTTCTCTGGTTCTTCACCTGCACAGCCACAAAAGAGAAAACTGTTTAGTCCTCTTCTCCAGCCTCTATATGGCCACATGTCTGCTGCTGCTCAGGTCAGGTACTCAGTGTCTGTGACACTTGTGTTGGTCTCCTCCTTTTCCACTTGCAGGACAGATGGGTGCTTTCTGTCACACATTTGACAATCCAAAGGACTCTTGCAGTCTTTGCTTGTGTCTGTATTTGAAGCATCCTAAACAAATTCCTTTTTCCTTTCAGAAGTGTATTTTGTCCTGCTGTGTGCTTGATTTGAACTGTGAGCACTTGTCCAGGCTGGGATTGCTGTAGTGGACTTGATTGGAACAAAGTAAATGACTGCAGAGCTTTTCCATCCTCAGCTTTGATTGGGGGACACTTTTCTATCTTGTCCATGTTCGCAGAGATGTGCTGAGATTCAGGAGTTTTCTCTGTGGTTTTTAGTTTTTCCTCCTCATCCTCAGGTAAGTCCAGTGACACAAAGCATTCCTGCAGTTGCTTAGCTTCATCCAAACATTTGATCGTTTAGTCCAGTAGACATTTCATTGACATTGTCCTTTGACTGCATTAAATCACAGCTGATCATAAACCTTTGGGCTTGTTTGCATTTGGTTGATCTCGTTTCTTGACATGATTGCATGAAAAACAGATTCCTTTAGCTGTGGAACTCCTGCAGCGTTTTGTGGACAAGGACTTTCCACAATAAGACGACAGACTCACAGACAGCAGCTGAGCCTGCAGCCTCTCTGTCCCTGCTAAAAACCATGTGTCCTCGGTCCCTGCAGACCCCCCTCCCTTCACCGACTTATGCAAATCATCTGAATGATTGACAGCTGGCCCGAGACAAATGAAAACAATCGGTAAACAGAGACTAAACTGAAATAGAAAATATTAAGTGCCCAGAGTAACCCCCCCCCCAGTCAGAAGATGAAGGAATGAAGGGAACATTTTTAAATCAAAATGACTCTGACTGAAAGAGAAGCCACAGTGTCATCAGCGTTACCTGAACAGGTGAGGGCAGAGAGGGAGGACCAGGGTAAATCATATTCATATGAGCTCACACACTCTCTCAGTGAAGATGTGGACTGGACACAGGAGGAGCTCATCCTCCAAACAGAACGATCAGAAACTCTTCTCTCTTCAACCGAAATCACAGAACCACAGTCCAATCGACGACAGAAAGAAGCTCCTGTCTTCAGGTCCCACTCAGTCATCACCACATCTCTCCATTGGTCCAAGTGTTTCAGCTGCAGGTCTCCATGACAGCGACTGGCTCCGCCCACCAGCCTGACATCATCAGGGTCTGACACAGAAAGAGAGCAGTGGATAAAAGAGCAGAGAGAGTGGAGCAGAACAGAGGAGGAGCCATTAAAGTTAGTCAGGATCAGTTTAAACCTGTATAAAGCAGCTCAGACTGTGACTGAAGGAACTCAACACAGGAAGGTCAACGGCAGCAGCTTCAGACCAGGTGGCTTTGTCTTTCAGAACAATTAGAAAGCTTTGCAGAGGAATAATGTGGAATAAACTTGTATATCCTGTTATTTACTTGAAACATTGAACTTAACCCTGGTCTTGACTCAAGCACTTTTATCTCAGTTTTTATTGACTTCTTTGGATATTGTGCTGATCTTCTTGCCCATAGTAACACTGGACTCTTTACAGCTGCACCAGCCTTAATCCCACAGCAAAGCACAACTTCATTAACACTGGTTTTTCTTTGACTTCTATTATCACTGCTGCTCCTGGCTCCATAAGCTGTTCCAAAGTCTGCTGAGGAAAAACTAAAGCACGTTCTCTGTCCATAAAGACAACCACTTTAGACCAACTTGGCAGAAATAGAGGATTCCAAATCAACCATTTAAACATTTGCAATCATTGAGTATTATTCTAACGCATAAAGCTCCAAATATAAATACAGATACCTTTGTGTCAGCCTCTGAAATGATAAAAGCAGTCAGGTCAACAGAGAGACTTGTTCTTGGCAGAGGTGGGTAGTAACCAGTTACATTTACTCAGTTACATTTACTTGAGTAATGTTTTGAGTATTTCTACTTTGACTTGAGTAGATTTACTCTGACTCAGTTACATTGCTTAACCGCTTCACTCACACAAAGAGCAAAACAACACACACACCTACTGTAGGACCTGCTTCTAAAGCTTCTGTTGCCTTCATTTGTTCTTTTAGATGTAATTTGACACTTTTATTTTAGTTTTTGAAATCATTAGAATCTTGTCTTGCCCAAGGACACAACGACAGTGTGAACTGTTGAGAGCAGGATTCAAACCACCAACCTTCTGTTTATAGGACAACCGCTCCAGCACTATGTCTGAATAAATGATTATATATTTTTAACACTAGACAGTGATGGTACATCTTTGACTTTTTATAAGTTTCAGTGAAATATCAGATTTTGTTTCATAAATGTGTGAATTTAATTCCTCATTCACTGTAAAACAAATGTTCTCTTCATATTTGAGTATCAGGTCACAAGTTGTTAAAATAGGTCCTGTCTAATCCCAGCCCTTAGACGGTAGGTGTCCCACAAGGGTCCGTGTGGCCATTTGATTTTGTTTTGTAATGGATAATCAAAAACAGAAAATGGCCCATTTTCATTTTTTGTTTTAGTATTCCAAAAAAAAAACAAAAAAAAAAACAAAACAAGCCATTATCTGTTTTAGTCATTTAATAGAACAACTAAAAACTAATTTAGGCGTCTTTTCCTGCTCCAGCTCCCGCCTCCCCTCTCTGTACTACTCTATTCTTCCACCGGTCGGAGCTGCTGAGCTTTCCACCGTTTATTTTGGCTTTAGCTAAATTATTAACAGCTTTGTTTTTACATCAATACTAACAATAATATTAGATAGTTAAAAAAGATACAAATAAAATAAGAATATAAAGATTTAACAACTACACGGACTGTTTAACGACATCACTTCCTGTTTGGGAGACTGATGCTGCATTTGGTTTGGTTGCGTACCTCAGCTGTTTTTTTGTGGACAGCTTTTGGACACTTTTTACACATGTTTTGTTTATGAGCGGGTTTATTCACAATAATTTTAATACAGTCCTGATGCAGCGCCCTGTGTATGTTTGTGCCCCGTGTATTTTCTTGAAAGGAATGGAACCGGTCAGCAGCACGGATACACTCATGGGCCACGGGAGTTTTTAGCTATTTGCTTTACATGTGTCTGGTTTTGGTAAACTAAAACCAAAGACCAAAAACATTTCCATTTTTAGATTTTCCTTTACAAAACAAAAATCAAAAGGTCAACAGGTACACAGATCCACAAGGCAGTGTCCTGGGTCCCTTACTATTTCTAATTGACATCAATGATCTTCCTCTTGTGTGTCATTATTCTAAATCTTTATTGTCATTTTCCACTCTGACCCAAACCCCAATGTTAACTCCAAACTGTCATCAGATCCAAAATGTACACAACAGCTTACAATAAATGTAAAAAAGACAGAATGCATGTATTTGAACTGATCCAGGAAATCTTTTTCTCTGTTGATATTATGAAATGTTTATGTTATTAGCAAATGCATGTTTAATGTTTGATCTCATTACTTCTCTGGTGTGGTGCTCTTGTGTGAATGAAAGGAGTCAAGATCATATGACCCCAGGAAGCAAGGCCCCTAGCTCCCAAATAAGAAAGATTAAAGACCTGTAAATATACCTTCTCTTTAATATAAACGTACCGTATTTTTCGCACCATAAGACGCACCCGACCATAAGACGCACCTGGTTTTTAGAGGAGAAAAATAGGAAAAAAAATATTCTGAACCAAATATTGTAATAAAATATTTAATAAAGTATAACAGAATAATATTTGAATTATATGACTGGAGTGAAGGGCATGCGCACTGCTGTGTACTGTAACACCGCCTACTACATGCTATCCTCCAATAGCATACGGCGGTGACACAGTACAGCAGCATTGCGCCTTCCTGCACACATCGGCTTCCGTAAGGAAGGTGAGGGAGGACCCGCTGCTGCGCCTCTGCCACTACGGTAAGGCAAGGACACGTGGCGGGGGAGGGATGATGCAGTTTCCAGGGACACGGAAGGTCCCGGGGGACCCGCTGCCGCTCTGCAACTCGGACCATGAGTCGAGTTGCATTGCGGCAGCGGGTGAGGGAATAAGATATGGTCCGAATACCGTAATATATGGTATTCTGACCATAAGACGCAGGCACTTTTCCTCCCATTATTTGGTGAAGAAAAAGTGCGTCTTATGGTGCGAAAAATACGGTAGGTCTCTTATAGTTATCTGTCTTAGTTCAGGTTTCCTGAAAACAGGGGCCTCCCTCACTAATGACCCTGTTGTGATTTCTAATGCTTTTAGTTTACATTTCTCCCAAACACCTCAGGTTCAGCTCCCGTTACTCCACCCTGACCCTTAAATAATATGTTCTCCTTCAAACCAGTCCGCTCGGCTGAAGTTCAGCAGGTCATTAGTAAGTGCGGCACAGTGGCAGAGTGGTTAGCTCTCCTGCCTCACAGCAAGAAGGTCCTGGGTTCAACCCCATCCAAGGCAGGGCCTTTCTGTGTGGAGTTTGCATGTTCTCCCTGTGTCTGCGTAGGTTTCCTCCGGGTACTCCGGTTTCCCCTACCACCAAAAACATGTACAATAGTCCCCCCCCCAAACACACATGGGGCCAGGTCATGTTTGTAAATGAGAATTGGTTCTCAAACAGTTTACCTGGATAAATAAAGGTTAAAAAGTAAGCTCTCCTCTAGTCGTGGTCCTGGACCTGATGGCATTGAGGGTAGGTTTATTAAAATGGCCTCACATGTTATATCATTTCCATTGACTGAACTTTTTAATGTCTTTAGTTACTTGTGAAGTGCCTCCGGAATGGAAATGCACACAAGTAATTCCTCTACACAAGGAGGTGACACTCAAAATTTGAACAACTATCGACCAAAATCAAAAATTAATTGTGTTGTGAAAGGCTTTGAGAAAATTATTTTTAATCAACTGTCCGATTATCTTTCAGGCTATAATCTTTTATCTCAATGCCAATCAGGATTCAGAAAATACTTCTCAACCTCCACTGCACTTTTGTAATTTACCAATGACATTTTTTCTAATTGGGACAATAATAAATGTACTGGAGCTATCTTTATAGATTTAACTAAAGTTTTCGACCTTGTTGACCACTACCTGCTCCTTGACAAACAATATTATATCGGTCTTTCTAGATCAGCTCTTCTTTGGTTTAACTCTTATTTCCATCATCGTCGTAAATGTGTGTCCTATAGAGGCAGTCAGTCAAACTTTACAATCATAGACAGAAGCATTCCTCAAGGTTCCTCTTTAGGACCTTTATTATTTTCAATTTTTATTAATGATCTCCCACTTTGCTGCTCTGACTGTAATATTCATCTATACGCAGATGACACTGTAGTCTACTGCTCTAAACGCGTGACATCAATAATTCTTTACAACAGGACTTTACCTCTGTGCAGCGGTGGTTACTGTCCAACAAACTGCTCATTAACAAAACTAAATCATACTCCATGCTGTTTAAGAGAAAATGTAAATTAGCTTCTAGCACTAACCTAAAACTGAGTTTCTTAGATAAGTCCCCTTGAGTCGGTTGAGACATTTAAATACCTTAGATTCTGGATTGACTCTGATCTTTAATTTAAAACACATGTGCATTCCATCACAAATAAACTCAATTACCGGTTAAACACTTTATACCAGTCAATTATCTGTTTTAATTTTCATGTTAGGACGAGAATAATTTCTCAATTATTACTTCCCATCTTAGATTATTAAGACATTGTAAATCAAAACTCTACAGCCTCCTGCCTTCACTCACTTGATGTTGTCTACAATAGTTTATGCCGTTGCCCTTATAGAACACATCTCTGTGAAATGTATGCACAGCTGTCCTATCTCAAACTTTTAGACAGAAGGCAATATCACTGGCTCTAAACCATTTTTAAAAGTATTCATTTTTGTTACCCCATGTATCATAAACAGTATCTTGTACCTTTTAGCTCTTCATATAATTTACGCCAAAAGAATATCATTTTTTACAGTTGCTAGAGTCAAAAAAGAACTTGGGAAATTTGCTTTTCAATTTAAAGCCCCAATGATTTGAATAGCCTTCCTACTTCTATCCGATCCATAACTTCTTTTCAGATGTATTGATTTGTTCTTTTATCACAATTGCAAAATGTTTGTCGTTGCTTCTGAATACTTGTACTGTTGGTAAATAATGTTCATTATGTTTACTCTTATTTTGTAACTGAATTTTGATGGAGGGGGCTATGAGAGCCTGGGAGTGTATTGTTGTGTGTGGTGAAAGTGTGTGCATTTGTGTAAGTTAATTTTATTTAAATTGTTATTTTTCATGTTGTGTATTGTATACTTAATAATGGCACTACTGTCTGCAGTTACCTGTTCAACCAGAGGACCCCCTCGAAAACGAGATGATTCATCTCAAGGGATTATTCCTCACAGAAATGTGAATAAATAAATTAATAAAATAATAAAGTAAAAGTCGACTAGAGGTAGTTTGTGGATGGGCATCTCAAAAATTATTCCAACATTTTTGTCACAGAGCTGTTCCAGAATCAGTTTCATTTGTTTAATGTTGAAAGGCTTCAGTTTTAGTCCAATTTCTGTGAATCCTGACGGAAGCCAAAAGGTTTAAGAGAGTTTTATGGATGGATCTGATGGTTTTGATAAAGTCAGTAAGATTTAATCAGAAAAATTTTAATTTGATGCTATCTGTGTAATATTTTAAACATAAAATGTTTAGAAAGACTAGAGCAGAGCTCACCTGAGCAGGTGAGGTCCACAGCTTTTCCAGATGAGCAGGTGTTCCCTGAGCTGGACCTGGTACAGTTCATCAGAGCAGACTCATGGCCCTCACACTGGAACGTCTGCCCCAGAGGAGCCCGTCCCTCTCCATAGAGCGCCCCCTGGAGGAGAGAAGGAGCCCCACAGCCCAGCTCCCTGCAGACCACCTCTGCATCCTGCAGGTCAAAGTCCTCTTCACAGACTGAGGTCCAGGACTGGTCCCAGTGGACCTCCAGTGATCCTGAGCACAGCCTGGGCCCCTGGAGCCTCACAGAGTCTGTGGACACAGAGAGAGGCTGAATAAAGACAGACACAGAGTCTGTGGACACAGAGAGAGGCTGAATAAAGACAGACAGAGTCTGTGGACACAGGGAGAGGCTGAATAAAGACACATTTTTATAAAATTTCTAAATCTTTGTAAAACTTGTTCTTTTGGTTATTTGTCCATAAAGATAAGCTAAACTGAGATACCGTCAAGACAGGTTTTACACAGGTTAAATATAAACACAAGCCCATAACAAGAAATATGTTTAATAAGACAACAAAGTTATGGACAGCTGCAAAAACATGTGCCTTCAGTCTCTGCAGACTACCCCTCCCTTCACCTACTTATACAAATCATCTTAATGACTGACAGCTAGCCTGTGACAAACGAAAACAATCAGTAAACAGAGACTGAACTAAATTAGCTAAATAACATAAGCAATAAATAACTAATAAAAATAAAAAATAAATACAAATAACCAAAATTAAACTAAGCATTAAATAAATTAACAATAACCAAGCCCCTAATTGTGAAGTTGTTACCCACAATTACTAACATTAGCACAGGAGGCTCTTTTTCTCTCTAGAACCTACGCTACAAAATTTTCAAGTTTTCTTTCTTGGACCTGAAAAAAATGAGAAGGCTGGAGGACAGAGGTAGAGTGAGCTGCACTGTCATGTGACAGCCTCCAGGGGGAGACAGAGCTTGGTTATAAGATACTGTTTCTTGTCTGGACCTTCACAGAGCAGACCAAGGCTCTGGAGTCGGCCATAGTGCTCAAAACTCTGCACATCATCCAGGATCCTCTTGGTGCTGTGGCATCTGCAAATACAACAATGTCTCCTGAAGAGAAGCATCTCTTTTGTCTTGTCCATTTCTGTCTTGCATCACAAGAAGACACTCTGATGTCCACATCATTGCTTCTTCACTTTACTCACAGCTCACACTGCACTCGCTCAAGTGATTATATCAAGCTCTCCACTCCCAAAATGTACACTATTTTTGGGCTACATCTTTTGTTTTGCAGCATCAAACGATTGGAACAAGCTGCAAAACACCTTAAGCTCTTATCCTTCATGTCAGTGTCCATGTTTACACAGAAAATCCAGCAGGTTATAGTTGACACCTGTGCTTGCTGATAAACCTGGTTCTGCTTCTTTTTTCCCAATGTAATTTAAGACGAAATAATACCTATATTTCCTGGTTTGTAAAAGTGGGGTCCTAGAGAGGAACGCCCACAAAAAACATCTGCATGTCGCCAGATTACCGGCTTCACCAGTTGATCCGTCACACCGGGAACTCTTGGCCAGGTCAAGTTAATAAATGAGATTAGTTCTCAAATATTTTACCTGGATAACTAAAGGTTAATCACTGCACTTGCCTCCATCTTCTCTTGATGTACATGTCAGATGGCTGAGACAGACCGGAGGAAGAATGGGCTTTTAACAAGAGAATATGGTCTGGAGTGAGTGCTTCCAGGTCATTGGGGTCGTCTGAAACTTTGGTGAGTGGTGTGAGGTTTGTGTTTTGGGATGTGTTCTCTCTTTTCTTTCTTTCCTTCTTTTTCTTGTTTCAGCAGTGCATGTGTGTGGCAGGGGGCGTGGCTGGTTTTCTCTCAGGACTGCAGACAAGACACACCTGTTTCCACTCATTACCTCTGGATATAAGCCTGCTCGACTCACCTCTACGCTGTCAGAGGAGTCTGTCCTGTTTGGTAGAGTTGTCTCCTTTCCTCTGATATGTTTTGGAATATTTTTGGATCTACTTATACTTACTCGCTGTTCTCTCCGTCTGCCCAGAACAGCCTCGTGTCTCACACCTTGTGTCCTCCTGCCAGCTCCCTGACTCCTGCCTGCTCCAGTTTTTGTTTTCCAATAAACTATTGAACTTTATTCTTGGCTCTGCCTCTGCATTTGGAGTCCACTCAGCAAAAACCTTAATAAATGGCCTGTCATTTAATATTGCCTCCACCTCACAAAACTACAAGCCTTCATCGTCCAGTGTTTGCTGTTCAACAACAGAGGTAAGAATACTTCTCACTGATGGTTGCCGGTTTGATTCCTGTTCTCCCCACAGTTCATACTGTTGTTGTGTCTTTGGGCTAGACACCTAACCCTTGCCTCTCAGAGGGTCTTTCTGGCTGCAGAGTTGGCATTAATGACCCAGTACTTCTGTCTCAGCAGCATGTGATTGTGTCCAGCGTGTCCAAGTTGTTGATGGATGTGACGTAGTATCAGCTGGGAAACATGCAGGTCTTTTGACAGGATCACGGGATGCTTCACCTTCAGAGGCAGAGCAGATTTAGACAGGTGACCACCAACTCTGAGGATGCCATCCTCTATGAAGGGATCCAGACGATACAAGGGACTGTCATTAGGCATGTTCTTTCAGCCTCAGTAGTGCAGCAGTTTCAGTGTTGAATCTTTGTTTCTCTACAAAGTGAATTATTGTCTTCTGCTTCTTCACAGAGCTCTGAGAGACAGCTGGCCCGAGACAAATGAAAACAATCAGTAAACAGAGACTAAACTGAATTAGAAAATAACATTAGCAGTGAATAATAAAAGCAAAATAAACTTAAACCAAATAAAGTCCAACACTTGTCATCAGTGTTACCTGAACAGGTGAGAGCAGAGACGATGGAACCGAAAAAATAACGTTCGATCGCACACTCTGTCAGTGGAGATGTGGACTGGACACAGGAGGGGCTCATAAACCAAACAGAACGATCATAAACACTTCTCTCTTCAACAGAAATCACAGAACCACAGTCCAATCGACGACAGAAAGAAGCTCCAGTCTTCAGGTTCCACTCAGACATCCCCATATCTCTCCATTGGTCCAAATGTTTCACCTGCAGGGCTCCATCACAGCGACTGGCTCCGCCCACCAGCCTGACATCATCAGGGTCTGACACAGAAAGAGAGCAGTGGATAAAAGCGCAGAGAGAGTGGAGCAGAACAGAGGAGGAGCCATTAAAGTTAGTCAGGATCAGTTTAAACCTATATAAAGCAGCTCAGACTGTGACTGGAGGAACTCAACACAGGAAGGTCAACGGCAGCAGCTTCAGACCAGGTGGCTTTGTCTTTCAGAACAATTAGAAAGCTTTGCAGAGGAATAATGTGGAATAAACTTGTATATCCTGTTATTTACTTGAAACATTGAACTTAACCCTGGTCTTGACTCAAGCACTTTTATCTCAGTTTTTATTGACTTCTTTGGATATTGTGCTGATCTTCTTGCCCATAGTAACACTGGACTCTTTACAGCTGCACCAGCCTTAATCCCACAGCAAAGCACAACTTCATTAACACTGGTTTTTCTTTGACTTCTATTATCACTGCTGCTCCTGGCTCCATAAGCTGTTCCAAAGTCTGCTGAGGAAAAACTAAAGCACGTTCTCTGTCCATAAAAGACAACCACTTTAGACCAACTTGGCAGAAATAGAGGATTCCAAATCAACCATTTAAACATTTGCAATCATTGAGTATTATTCTAACGCATAAAGCTCCAAATATAAATACAGATACCTTTGTGTCAGCCTCTGAAATGATAAAAGCAGTCAGGTCAACAGAGAGACTTGTTCTTGGCAGAGGTGGGTAGTAACCAGTTACATTTACTCAGTTACATTTACTTGAGTAATGTTTTGAGTATTTCTACTTTGACTTGAGTAGATTTACTCTGACTCAGTTACATTGCTTAACCGCTTCACTCACACAAAGAGCAAAACAACACACACACCTACTGTAGGACCTGCTTCTAAAGCTTCTGTTGCCTTCATTTGTTCTTTTAGATGTAATTTGACACTTTTTATTTTAGTTTTTGAAATCATTAGAATCTTGTCTTGCCCAAGGACACAACGACAGTGTGAACTGTTGAGAGCAGGATTCAAACCACCAACCTTCTGTTTATAGGACAACCGCTCCAGCACTATGTCTGAATAAATGATTATATATTTTTAACACTAGACAGTGATGGTACATCTTTGACTTTTTATAAGTTTCAGTGAAATATCAGATTTTGTTTCATAAATGTGTGAATTTAATTCCTCATTCACTGTAAAACAAATGTTCTCTTCATATTTGAGTATCAGGTCACAAGTTGTTAAAATAGGTCCTGTCTAATCCCAGCCCTTAGACGGTAGGTGTCCCACAAGGGTCCGTGTGGCCATTTGATTTTTGTTTTGTAATGGATAATCAAAAACAGAAAACAGTCCATTTTTTGTTTTAGTATTCCAAAAATAAAAAAAAAACAACAACAAAAAAAAAAACAAGCCATTATCTGTTTTAGTCATTTAATAGACAAACTAAAAAAAAACTAATCTAGACGTCTTTTCCTCCTCCAGCTTCCGCCTCCCCTCTCTGTACTACTCTATTCTTCCACCGGTCGGAGCTGCTGAGCTTTCCACCGTTTATTTTGGCTTTAGCTAAATTATTAACAGCTTTGTTTTTACATCAATACTAACAATAATATTAGATAGATAAAAAAGATACAAATAAAATAAGAATGTAAAGATTAAACGACTACACAGACTGTTTAACGACATCACTTCCTGTTTGGGAGACTGATGCTGCATTTGTTTTGGTTTGGTTGCGTAGCTCAGCTGTTTTTTTGTGGACAGCTTTTGGACACTTTTTACACATGTTTTGTTTATGAGCGGGTTTATTCACAAAATATAGTAATAATTTTAATACAGTCCTGATGCAGCGCCCTGTGTATGTTTGTGCCCCGTGTATTTTCTTGAAAGGAATGGAACCGGTCAGCAGCACGGATACACTCATGGGCCACGAGAGTTTTAAGCTATTTGCTTTACATGTGTCTGGTTTTGGTAAACTAAAACCAAAGACCAAAAACATTTCCATTTTTAGATTTTCCTTTACAAAACAAAAATCAAAAGGTCAACAGGTACACAGATCCACAAGGCAGTGTCCTGGGTCCCTTACTATTTCTAATTGACATCAATGATCTTCCTCTTGTGTGTCATTATTCTAAATCTTTATTGTCATTTTCCACTCTGACCCAAACCCCAATGTTAACTCCAAACTGTCATCAGATCCAAAATGTACACAACAGACAGAATGCATGTATTTGAACTGATCCAGGAAATCTTTTTCTCTGTTGATATCATGAAATGTTTATGTTATTAACAAAAGCATGTTTAATGTTTGATCTCATTACTTCTCTGGTGTGGTGCTCTTGTGTGAATGAAAGGAGTCAAGATCATAGGACCCCAGCTCCCAAATAAGAAAGATTAAAGACCTGTAAATATACCTTCTCTTTAATATAAACGTAGGTCTCTTTTATATATATATATATATATATATATATATATATATATATATATATATATCTATATATATATATATATATATATATATATATCTATATATATATATATATATATATATATATATATATCTGTCTTAGTTCAGACTTCTTGGCAAATGGGCCCCCTCTCTATCATAAAGATAGAGACAACAATGATGTAAACCACATGGTGTTTGTTAGAAGTTATATAAGGACTGGTCTTTTATTGCGAGGGGGTCAGACAGGCAGTCTCTGCTGTGAGTGGCTGAACTCAGACATCTGAATAAAACCTGATATGAACCAGATCGAACAGCCTGGTTACATTTTTGGACTTTCTGCTTGACTTGTCTTTAATGAATGTTAAGTAACCACCTCCTCGAGCATCGAGTCTGGACGAGACACAAGGATCCAGAGAGAACACCAGAGGACACCAGAGGACACCCTCAGGACACCAGGGGACACCAGAGGACACCAGAGGACACCCTCAGGACACCAGGGGACACCAGAGGACACCAGAGGACACCCTCAGGACATCCTCAGGACACCAGGGGACACCAGGGGACACCAGGGGACACCAGAGGACACCAGGGGACACCAGAGGACACCCTTGGGACACCCCAGGACAACCTCGGGACACCCCAGGACACCCTCAGGACACCAGAGGACACCAGGGGACACCCTCAGGACACCCCAGGACACTCTCAGGACACCCCAGGACACCAGAGGACACCCTCAGGACACCAGGGGACACCCTCAGGACACCCCAGGACACTCTCAGGACACCCCAGGACACCAGAGGACACCCTCATGACACCAGAGGACACCAGAGGACACCCTCAGGACACCAGAGGACACCAGGGGACACCCTCAGGACACCCCAGGACACTCTCAGGACACCCCAGGACACCAGAGGACACCCTCAGGACACCAGAGGACACCAGAGGACACCCTCAGGACGACACAGACTCAAGACAAGGTTTAGAACGACACATTTAGTCTCAAGTCACCTGACCAATTACCACTAATGACAGACCATAATAACACTAGAAGGAGTTCAGTCATGTTCTATGAATGGATGACTTGTTTTACACATATTTTAAAAGTACAGGCTTCAAAAGGCCCCCCCGACGAGAGGCTGTTTAAAAGAAATGTAGGACATGACTAGACTCTGAGTCTAGAGGCGCCCCCCAGTGGTGACCCCCGGTCCGCCCACCAACAGGGGCTTTGGGAAACCATAAAGAACCCGTATGGAGGTTCTATGTTCAGACTGGTCCTATTGTTAGACTTTTGGTTTTGATGTTCACAACCTTCAACTGGGAACGTGTTCAAACGGTTCAAAAGTGCAACACAAAAGGAAAGCACTTACACTGAATGTTAAAGGCCTGTGTGCGCCCAAATGAAAAAAGAGACACATTAGTCTCACACAGAACATGACAAAGTGAAAAGACTGGGCTTTAGAAACACTCGTTACAGTTGCTTTAGAAAATGATTTTAGAAAAAGAAGATTTGTGAAAGTGAAGGGAAATTAAATTGTTAAACATTAAAGGTGTCTGTTGAATATTTTCAGGTATAACTCACAGATTATAATGTTTGTCACTAATATGAACTGGTATGACATCAAATATATTGTGAAAATTAAAACTAAATACAATCTTCTGTGCATCCAGCAGATGGCGATGTTGTTCTGAGGACCAGTGCTTTATTTTGGATCCAGTTGATATTTCTTGTACAACATTGTAAATGTTATTAGTTTTTAAATATTGACATAATTGTTGTGTTTTAAATCAGATTAGTCCTGGATATTATTTCTGTTGAATGTTATTGTAAAGTAACGAGGCGGATTATTTCTCTTCTATTTGCTTTCTTTGGATTAGTTCGACGGTGTTTGGGGTGTTTTTGGTGAAAAAGAACTCTTGTCTTCGTGTGTGACTGAGGCTGCTCTCTACAAGGAGCCCACAGCTCAAAGATTAATGCCACACACATTTAGTTTATTATTAATATCTTTATTGTAAATAATGAAATGAAAAGATTATGAAAGAAATTGAGTCTAAAATTGGACTCTTTGCAGATGATGTCATTAGTTACCTGGACAACCTGACAACACTCCCTAAACTGAGGAACCTTCTGGAAACAACAGCTCATTTATCGACTTACAGGATAAATATAACACAAAGGAAATGGAGACAAATATAAATGTAACTTAATTATGTCTTTAACCCAAGACCGAAAGTTAAAGACTCTAAAGTTTACCAAGATGTGCAAAATCAAACAGAAAAGTGGATCTGAATTCAAGAATTAAGATTGTTCAAATGAACATCTTTATCTATTCCAAGCACTACCAGCAGAGGGCGCACTGACTCAAGTCACAGCTGCAATAAGCTTTTATCCAGGTTCATCTTGGCCGGACAAAGACCTCGGGTTTGAGAAGAAACTCTCCAGCTTCACAAAGAACGAGCTGGAATGGGCCAAACTAAAAGAATATTATGACGCTGCTCAAATGAGAAAGTGTATTGTTGGTGCAAACCTGATTATTGTGGGGAACAGAAAGATCTATTGATAGAGCGTATATTAGGCTCCAACATCAAACTAAATGAATGCTGATGTCTCTGAGCTGTGCTGGGGCTGGCTCTAATGCATCTGCTCGTGTCCACAAGTGCAACCTTTAGAACAAAGCCATTCTTTTTACACCATGCATTTATTCAACGTATGGACAGTATTCTTGGAAACATGCAACACTTTAAATCTAAATTGTATCTTTCTCTTTTGTATCAGTCAAAAGAATCTTTGTTATGAATTGTAAAATGCTTAAAGCAGACTGGTTCAACATTCACAAGTGGCTCAGAGACTTTTTGGACTTGGTCTTGGAGGAAAGTGCAGCTTTACTTCTGACTAACTGCTTTAGTTTGGACGACATGTCAGTGACTGATATAAACATTTCAGAATAAAGTAGAGCTGTGAATGTATTTAACAACTGTCTTTTCTTGTTCTTGTGTCTAAAAGAGTCTTGTGTGTGCAAATCAAATGATGAAAACAAAAGTCAAATGAGTGAATAATGAGGATAAATGCTGTGAGTTTGTCAGTATTATTCAAATGTAGAGTGAGCGTCTCACAGAAAACCATTCGAGAATCCTTTGATTACGTCTCACACTGTTTCAGGACTAACTGGGGACTTTATGTTCCAGGAGTTGTTCTAACATAAATAAATGAAAGTGCTTTGACTTTAAGTGGACACACCTTTCATTTGAAAAAGTGCAGTTGAATGAAGTCCAGAAGCACAGAGCAGTGTGTCCTCTCTGCTCTGGTCTCAGTCACACCTCAACATGTTCTTACTGCTCCGAGTCCAAATAGCTCTTTCTCATTGGTTTGCTTGCTTCTAAACCACTGTGTGATAATGTTGTGTGAGAAAGTCTAGTTTTTGCTCAAAGGAACTAAGGCCTGCTGCATCAGCCACATGGTTCCAGTTGTGCAGCTTTGAGCCGACAGAGACAGGTGTTTTTACTTCAACCATACATCTGTCTCTGGAGTCTGCTCCACACTTGATATTCCTTTCTTCTTAGTTTAATAATCAACATTAAAGTGAGAAGAGTCCAGTGGAGGTCAGTGTGTGTCTTTACCCGCTGAGCTGGAGTCTGCAGCCAGGATCCCTGCAGAAAAGAAAACAGGTCAAACACACAGAGTCTCAACACAAGCTCTTTTACTGAAAATACACTCTTTTGTGGCTCCTCCCCAAGATTTGATCAGTTTTTAAGAAACAAGAAATTAACAATCTCAAAGTTTAATCAAAGGTCAACTCCACTCTATGTGGTTAACTTTTTAAAAACACTTTATTTCTGAATAAAATCTACTTTTATATCATTTATTTTATTGCTTTCAACAAATAATGTGCAGTTTGTGTCTAAACTGTTCCGTCTGAGTTCAGTCTGTGGCTCGGGCAGGTCTCAGTAAAGCACCACATCCTCACTTTATACACTTCCTTTTATAGGCAAAAAGGCTTGAGGCTTGTATTTTGAAGCTGACACAGGAAGTTTTCAAGCAGCAGCTTTATTTTACATTTTAGTCATTTATCAGACGCTTTTATCCAAAGCGACTTACATTAAGGTTCCATTCACCAGTGTTACAGCTGGAACACCACTGGAGGCAAGGGTTAAGTGTCTTGCCCAAGGACACGACAACAGTATGAACTGTGGGGAGAGCGGAAATCGAACCGCCCACCTTCCGGTTGAGGGACAACCGCTCTACCACTGAGCCACAGCCGCCCCGCTTTGTTCACTTTTGGCTTCACCAAAGTGAACAAAGCTCGACCGAAGAGAGCGTTCATTTGGTTTTGTAAAAGTGTGAATGTACTTTTCTGGGTTTGAGCAGAAATTAAAACAGAACACAGTCAGAGTTAAATATAAAAACCCTTTTAAAGGACGATCTGTCCAGTTCAGTACTTCCTGTTTTTTACAAACTCAATATAAATAAGTCAAAGGCATCATTTGTGACGTGACTGTTTAAACAGTTTTCATGTGGAGACTAGTTTTATCCACATTTCTCTGACTTTTACTCTCATTTCTCTCAGTGTCTCGTCAGTTTCAGAGGAGCTTTTCATCCAAACAGAGACTGATGCCACAGACACAGACAAAGTGAGTCCTTACCTGAACTGGACATGGACAGCAACACCAGCAGCACTCTGTGGGCCATGGTCTGGACCAGGACTGGGTCTGGACTGGGTCTGGATCAGGACTGGCTCTGGCTCTGGTCTCTCCTTGATCTCGTGGGTGTTCTACTCGACGTAATCTTTTACAAATGACTAATAATTATAAATATTGCCACTTGTTTCCTGTTTCCTGTTTCATGTCCTCTTTTTTTCGTTGCAGCTTAAAGCCGCTGTAAAGCTCAGTGCAGTTGTGTTTGTTGCAGCAGAGTTCAGAGTCACTCCCGCTGCCTGAGAAAGGCCCAGACAGTATTTAAGAACACACTTTTGAACAGCTACATCTGGAGACGGTTCAGAACATTGAATAACACAAACATTAAAGAAATAATGGTAACAAGACTGGATCCTGTAATAAGTCACATGAGCGCTGCAGCAGCGTCGTTAATGATATATTTGATGTTTACTGCTGTATTCTTCACATAAACTTTGTTAATGTATTAATGTATTTATTTGATTGGGACAGTGCATGTTAATGAACAAACATGAGACACAACCACATGAGTGTAAACATGACAGATTGTAGCTGTAGGATAATTTCCATCTGTTGTTGTTCTCACACCATTCACCAGAGCAACAATCACACACATTCATACACCAGTGCTGTGTCACTGGAGGCAAGGAGGGTTAAGTGTCTTGCCCAAGGACACAACGACAGTATGAACTGTGGGGAGAGCGGGAATCAAACCGCCTACCTTCCGGTTGAAGGACGACCGCTCTACCACTGCGCCCCTGTTATGAGCTTTATAGTATTTTCCAGGCTCAGGCTGCTGCTGGTATCAGAAAAAAAACCTTTACATGTTTGATTTTAAAAAACAGGCAGATATTGAGTGATACCTGAGTATTTTTTAAACTGTATTATTGTCATATCACCAAATCTAAAAACCACAGCATTTGGACTGAGACCAGATTAAAGTCTGTTACTGAGGACAGTCCAGGGCTGTGTCCAAATTCAGGGTCTGCATCCTCCTTAGGATCCTTCCTACCCGGTTGAAGGAGGAGGGGTCCTCCGTCGACCGCAAAACCCGGAAGTCGGTGTTTGTGAATTTGGACAGCCTACCCTTCTTTCAGTTCCCTCCCTTACCCGTTGCTCATATTCTGTCGCCTAGCAACCGTGACAGCGCTAAGCAAGAAGCGGGACAAACAAAAAGTTATTCTCCTTATTTTAATTCTTTTGGAAGAAATAAAACAATTAAATAAATTAAATACTTTCTTTGCTAAGTATTCTGCTAATTTCCCCTACAAATTCATTGAGCCGAAGCATAAACTTTAGCTTGTTTTGTCAGATAAACTCTATCTAAATAATGGTATATATATATATATATATATATAATATGTGTATAATTATTCATGCAATATGTATAATGTTTATTGTATTAAAAAATAATTGGAATTTTGATATTTAAATTTGTCTTAAGGTAGAATAATGCTTTTATATGTTAAACACTTATTCTGATGTACTGTACCGTTGTAATTAAACATAAAAATGGTCCAATACCTGGTCACTCAGATTAATCCTGCAGTGATTTGTTAAAATCTGTTGTCCTGTAAATAGGTCTGTAAATAGTTTCTGTATGTTCTTGAATTTTGTTACCTCAATTTTGTTTTCTGAATGTTATTAAATAATTATACACTTAATTTTCTTTACAAATGTTCCTTTTACTTTGAAAATTATGGAAAATAAAAAAAAAGAAATACAATGAATGAGAAGTATTTATTTCAAACAGTTTATTTCAAACAACTGAAGCTAACAATGGAAAAAATGTAATCCCTCCCACCCCAAGAAAAATTAATTGGCGACCCAACGCTCCAGAATGGAGAAAAGCCTGTCCATCCTCTCCCTGCTCTCCTGTGCTCTCCTCTCTTCAGCCTGTGCTCTCCTCTCTTCAGCCTGTGCCCTCCTCTCTTCAGCCTGTGCCCTCCTCTCTTCAGTCTGTGCTCTCCTCTCTTCAGCCTGTGTCCTCCTCTCTTCAGCCTGTGCTCTCCTCTCTTCAGCCTCTCTCTGCTGCCTCATGTCCTCCTGATGAGGTCTAACAGCTCCTGGTCACTGTTCCTTCTCCTCTTCTTCGCTGCTAGCTGCCTATCTCCTTCCCTCTCTTCTTCCTCTCTCTCCTCTTGGTCACTCACTGCTGCACTTGGCCTGGGTGTCCATAGGGATGGAGGCAATAAGGACAGGGGGCAAATTGAAGGCCTTTGTCCTAAAACCTCATCCATCTGGACAAACCAGGGCCAAGTAGCAGCAGTGGGCTTCCCACTCACTCCCTCTCCTGACCCTGGATACTTGCATTCCTAAAGACAAGTAAAAAATATATAAACTGTTCACAAAACATGTAAGCTTAAACCTAGGATTTTTAACTGTTACTAACAATATTATTTTCTATATACGGACATACTTTATATTTCTTTTAAATTGTCCCACTTTTTCTTTGCTTGGGCTGGTGTCACTTTACCAGACAGACCCATCTTCTCCAAAACTATCCTAATGTAGGAGAAAAAGAGAAAATATTGGAATTGTGTTAATCACAGATATCAAAACGACAATTGTGGAACAATACTGTGCAGAATAACACTACAAAAGGACAAAACAAGAGAAGTAAGAAAATGTTTCAGCTGTTTAATGACTGCAGGAAATGTTATATGTACTGCACAAAACAAAAAAGAAACAAAACTGCCTTGATATTACAATGGGATTTCTAAATAGATTTATTCCTGTACCGCCATCCCACAGTGGCAGAGTTCTTTGCTCGGTGAAGAGCTCATCGTTCTCTCCCGACTTTATAAAAACTTCTGTCTGCTCTTTCGTCCCTGGAAGCGTTAAAAACAGCTTCAAATCACTACCAAATTAGCTGTGTTTAAGGGGATATTCACACAGGCAGTAAGGAAGAAGCTAGTTTACGAAAGTAATGTTTTATTTGTACATATAAACGTACAAATGTAAAAAAAATACATAACGCTAAAACAAAATGCCTAACTAGACAACCACTGAAAAATATATATTTTTTTAAAAGCCAGTTTTTTAAAAACTTACATCTTAAAGCATACTCCTCTCCCACTCCGCTACCGCTCGCTTCATTGGCCATTACGCTCTGCCGAAAGAATTATGGGATAGGTAGGACGGAAAGGATCCACCGCACCATCCTTCCAATTCGGGAAAAGGAGGACGTATTTGTGGGCCGCATTTGAAGGATCCTACGAATTTGGACAGCCTTCGCCGCTGTGACGTAACATCCTTCAAATGAGGACTCCGAAGGATGTAGACCCTGAATTTGGACACAGCCCAGGTGTTCCGCTGAGATCTGTACCCCTCCATTAAAGAGACCAGAACCATGGAAGTGACCCTTTTGGATTATTGAAGGTTGAAAACTATGTTATATATAATAATAATCTTTAATAGAAATCCCTCTGTGACATTTTCCTCTCTTGAAGGTTGAACAGAGAGGTCTGAGGCCCCTCCCACGCCCAGGTCTCCCTCCGCAGAGCTGTCCGGGTCCAGAGACGGTTCTGTGAAGGTCCCACAGAAACAGAAGAGTTGACCCTCAGCATCAGGGCGGGACCCACGCACTCCTCCTGCTGCCTTCACGGACCGTGGGACAAACCAGAACAGGCTCCGGTTTGGTCCCGAGCCACGCCTCAAACAGAAACATGAGGAAGCATTATTCAAGACTTGACCTGTCTCTGTAAATACACCCAGGACTAAAGAACATGTGCTCCTGACGCTTTTAGTTCAACACTTTATTTAGGTCAAAAAAATACTAATAAAACAAACTATTACAAGGAAACGAACTAAAAAAAAAAGACTTTCGGCTGAAGCCCTGGCCCTTTGCAGTTCCTTTATTTTTCACACAAACAACACAAACACACCAAACACTTAAAGAAACAGAAGCAGCTAAATTCATTCAGCTTTATTTTGACTGAGCTTTTTCTTTTTAAATCTTTTCTTGAAGCTATATTGACCTGTTTTCTTTTCGTCCTGAGCCTGTTGTTCAGGAGACTCTGGACGGTCCTGATGGAGCTGAAAGTGAACAGGTTTAACTGGAGTCACAGCTTTATGGACAAAACAAACACAGGTTAATAATCAGCTTTTATACTTTCCTCTTTTATTCTGTTCAGACTCAGTTTTCTATGATTTCTGTAAAAAGAGCAGATTTCTTCAGTTCCTGCAGTGACTCAGATCAATATGAAACAAACGTTCTAAACTCTAATAAACCCATGTTTAATTATTATTTCCATAAAGTGAAGTTGTGTCTCCAAAAGTATTATTCATAAAAGTATTTTATTTTATTATTAAATAGCATCAGGATTAAACAATAACAAAACTGAAAAACTCATCCTATTATAGCATTAACACTGCTCTTCTGATTTACAGACTGTCAGTGAAAGCACCATTAGAGGATCACTGGGTCCTAAAGCCGCTGCGTTAAAGACAAATGAAACATGGCGCCATCTGGTGGACACTCAGTTAACTACAGCATAAACATCAGCTCAGAGCTCTTTGTCTTTTTCCAGTTTCTCAGTGTCTTGGTCTCATTTTGTTGAACATTTGTCTAAAACTAAAACTCTTTAAACATTCAGCTCATGTTCCAGAAGAGCGAGTGTTGATAATGAACACTTCTGTGAAAAGTACAGAGTTTTACAGAAGCACAGCCGAGTGGCTTTTTCTTTTACTGCAGCACCTGAAAATACAAATATAAAATACAGTCTGGAAACAGCGCCCCCTGCTGGAGTCGGTGAAGCAGGAACCTGTTAATGCACTTAACAATACTCCTGAACTTATTTTTTATATTTAGCCTTTACACAGACTTTTGTTGCACTGGTTTGTTTTAAGAACAGTAAATTCTTCCCAGACGCCACGAGAAGCACAAATGTATCATTTATATAAATTCTAAATAGACTAAATATCTTTTGTGTTGTTTTCATTTATTAGGCCCGAGCCGGTGATGACCGGGAGGGCCTATTGTTTTTGCTCTAATTTTTTTTTTTTTTTTTTTTTTCTGCAAAATGATCCTAAATTTGACCCAGTGAACATGCACGAAAAGTCATTTTTATTGGTCCCAGACTTCAAGCCCGGCGAAAAATGTATGTATTTGAAGTCCCCGAAAAAAAAAATACAAATTAAAGCTGCAAGCAGCATTTTAGTTCAAGCTTTTAAGGCCTTTTAAGCACAGAGGCATTAAAAACATTATGTTTTATTTAGCAAGAGTTCAATCACTGAAATAATGGTTATGTTGTTGTTTTTTTTATTCATACACATCCACGAAAAAATTAAAAAGCTGTATTTGAAACAGGTTAATAATTAATGCAAGGGACTAGTATTATTTTGTTTACAATGTTGGACACACAATATTGTGTCAGCTGTCTGGATCATATTCTGGAAAGATTTCTTGTTAATGAATTAGTCATCAACAATATATGCAGTATTGTATTGATTTGCCATAGAGCTGCAGCACATGCATATAATGTTGAGCAGTCCAATAAGTAGCTTAGTTAATTTTCAGACGATTCATCTAAATGTGTTGACCCTTGAGTTTATTTTTATTTTGCATGTTTGATTGTTTTTTCAGATTGAGCTCCCTGACATTCTGATTGCAATGTATTGTGTGGCTCAAAATTGGGTTCAATCCACGCTGCTCATGAATGTCTTTAGTCTGTTGGCAATTTAGTTTAAGGCACATGTTACTTACTCCATTTGTACAGACTGCAGTCTTGTGACTGTCATTTACATATTTGTGTTTATATGTACATTTTATGTACTGGTGTTATTGTTGCATACATATATTTTTTTTAATTGTAGTATATGATGTTTGTTCAGTTATTACACAATAGTTTTTTTCTGAACTGTTTTAATTTTGGCCTTTTGACAAATAATGCAAATTGGGAATAATAAAAAAAAACACTAAAACTAACAGTAATAAAAATGTATTAAATTAAGTATTAAAAATGATAAACCAAAATGAATTTGAAAACAAAGTAAAAGAAAATAAAAACTAATGGAACAAGCAAAACTATAATAATCTTAGAGGGCAGTAGATTAGTTATTGTGTCACTTTAATTTGAAAGTGATTTTCACAAGTTTCTTAACTAAAGCAAAACAAGGGTTTGTATGTTAAGTCTTTAATGCATGTTTACACAATTTTTTTTTTATGATATGTAAGGAGTTGAAAGAATTTGAAGTACACAAATTTGACATTTATCATTGAGTACTTTATTAAACATTTTAACAGTTTTAACACTACTAAAGTATTTTGCTAAACTGTAGGAACAATTTCTTAATAACATTGTTATAAAGAGTGAGTAACAATTGTAGTAACAGTAGTAATTAGTTAACAGGTTTGCTGTGTGTGGTATGTTAGACTGCTTTGTGTTTTTTGCCATGTTCTTATGCTTGTTGGGTGTTTGAGCCTTTTCTTCTGGGACATCTATTATTATTGAAGTCAGTTCCTCATCACTGCTGCAGATGTCTGGTGTGCTTTGTTTGGGTGTGTGTGTGTGTGTAGATCTATTATCTGCTTAGTGTTTGTGAACGTGAGTGTGAGTGGACTGTTTAAAATCAAGTACTCCTCAATGTCCTGATTGTCCATAGTGCTTATGTCGTTTTCTTTTTTGACAAATTTTGTCAGAAGTGAATTGGTTATGGATAGAGACACTTCTTCATTCTCTTGTTCAATTGTGACAAATCCACTACATTTGGTTATATAGGTGGTACTTTTACGCAGGATTTTGCAGGTAGTGCAACGATGGAAAGTGTCGTGTTTGGACAAGGCATGTTGGGGGGGTATGACACTTGGGGCATTGCTTTTTAATGGTGATTGATGCACCGGTGATGTCTGCTGTTATTGTGTGCAGTGTGGGTGGAGAAGTTTGTGTTTCATTATCAGTAGTAGTAGGCTTTGCAATTTTTTTGTTAATTGGTTTTATGCTTGTTGAACGTGTAATGGTGAGTGTGATTTTGTCATTGAAGTTCCTGGTGGATAAATTGGTGAAGATGTAAGACTTGTCAATGTCTACCAGGTCGAGTAAGTAATAAAGGGGGAAAATACATTTGGAACATCAAAGTTATTGGGAGGTGTATAGTATTTATAATTTTTTAAATTATATATATGTAAGTAATTGAGATAGTAGATATGTAGTGGTGTTTGGTAATAAATGTGCAAAATATTGTTATTGCATGCACATCAAAATTTTGAAAAATTGATCTGAAATTAGATTCTCCTTATGTGCATTGTTTTCTATTAACTCCTAAAAGAAAAATAGTGTATATTCTGCATAAAGCCCGTTTGTATTAGTGTAATGTATACAATTCTTATAGGACAAGCGTGGCAGGAGGAGTGCTGGTGATGATTCATGTCTGTTAAAAGCACGTATGCCAACTCTCATTCATTTAGTTTGAGATGAACGCAATTTAAATTTTTCATCTGTAGTGCCTCAGTGCAAGGAAACTGATCAATTTTTACTTTTATTTAAAGGACAGTACACTTTTCTGAAAGGTATAGGCCTCATACATTATATTGATTGATGAGGGTTTTCAAAAATTACAAAAAGAGGTCAATAAAATTGCAAGAGAACAATTTTCAGAGAATGTTGTGTTTACTTTAGGAAAACCATTCCATTTAATGTTAGTTAACTAGAAAATATAGCTATAGAAAGGAGTATGATTATAGATATGTTTTGTATCTTTCTGTAACAAATGTAGCTATTGCGCCATCTTAGTTAATGAATAAATGTATGGTAAGCTATGCTAAAAGTGCTACCACCAAATTCAGAGATTGGCTGAATTGACTCAAAAACGGTAAAACTCAACTGTTTAACTCTAAGGTACTTGGAAAATGAGCCTATTATTAAAAAAAAAGTGGAGTGTTCCTTTAACGAACACCCTTGATCTATCTGGAAGTTATCCACTCGTACAAACAGTTATTTTTTTTGTAAAGAAGCTGTTCATTGGAGATATGTTAAAAGATAGGGGGGTGAGTAATTTACTCTTACCTTTGTTATTTGATTAAGATTAATGACACTAAGACTAACTGCTGCTGCAAGAAACACGATTTAACTCATGTCCCATGTCACAAATGTTTATGTTCATTTAATACTTTATTTAAATAATTTTGATACGACTATTACGAGGACACTTAACAAAATGGACATTGGCAATTTGTGTGCGTTATGGTTTATTTAAGCCTGAAAGAGAGCTCAATACTGACGTGCTTCTTTTTGTGGGTTGTGTGTGTAAATAATAGACAGGACTTACAGTGCAGTGTATTTAGTCTTGTCATGCTTGAATGGTTTAAAAGCATTCACAATAATAAGAGCATGATTATACAACGCTAGTCAATTGGTGACAGAAAAAAAAAAATAGATACTGCGTGAATACATTAAATATTTTTGATGTTTGAAACTTTGTGTTGCCAATGGGGAAAAGTGATGAAACTGGTGGTATTGTGTCAGAACATTGTGTAACACGGACTATTAAATCAAACCTAGTAACTACCAAACAAACAGACACAACTTAAAAACTATTAGGGATGCAACAATACAGTTTGTCCATGGTTCAATACATACCTCTGTGTTTAACCACGTTTTTGGTATGGTTTTGCTATTGTGTTTTTAGGCGATAGGAACAGAACGAGGTTAAGAAGAAAATGTTTTTATTGTAATACTATCTTTATTTTCAATTAGAAGACTTTAAAGAAACCTTACTTAAACTTAATTTAAAAAGAAAGAACTTGTACACATTCTGGGTGTATTGTATAAAATAACTATATATAAAGATTTACAGTGGTAGCTCAGAGATGTACAGCACCATTCAGGTATAAAATTAAATGAATGTAGGCTAAAATTAAAACTACATAGTCTTCAATCTGCATTGATTGAAAGCTGATGTATATACTTTAATCAAGAGCAGTGAGTGATTTTTGTCTTTGTTTGCGGTCCTTTTATTAACACAATTTTAGAGTTGAACTGTCCGTTTACGGAAAAGCTTTGACAATCAGTCTGCGTTGCTAAGACCTGCTGCATGTCATATACAGACACCCGAGATTTTACTTTCAGTTTAGACATAACTTAATGTGTTTATATGTTAATCTTTGCTGTATTTGACAGTATTAGTGCAGTAAGACAGTTAGTCCAGTAATCACATTTGACAGGCGTAAATGTCAAATGAAAGTTTAACCAGCAAGGCTTTACTTGTCTAAACACCCCCTAACTTTAGTACAAAAGATAGGAAATTTGCTCATATCAGCACAGACTCATAGGCACACTCAAAATTAGGTAAAAAATGAGAGAAATAGAACTAATTAATTAAATGCAAAATCGAGAAAAAAAAAAGGGAAAAAAATTGTAATTCAGAAGCGCATATTTAATTGTTAATGTTGTACCGAGCGGTTCAATATAATATTGAAAATTGTGATATCCCTAATAACCACGTCCTCATCCTTTTGTGAAATATAATGGTAATTACTAAAAAAAAAAATTATTTCAGTGTGACAAATGTGCAAGTTGACAAATGAATTCATTATTATCAGTGCTTGGTCCTACTTGGTCTTGTAAACCGGTAATTAAAAAAATGAATTGATGCTTGGGTATTAAATATTCAAGTAAATATCAAAAATGACAACAAATGGTTGTTATATAATGTTTGTTTTGTGATCACAATGTTTTTAGGATTTAGGAGGATGATTTTCAGATAACGGGGTGCACGTGGCAGAGTGGTTAGCACTCCTGCCTCACAGCAAGAAGGTCGTGAGTTCAAAACCCGGCCGACTCAAACATTCTTGGCCGACTCCGGTCTTTCTGTGAGGAGTCTGCATGTCCTCCACGTGTTACCGTGGGTTAAAAGTTTAAAAAGTAATACAGTTATGAAATGCTTTATATGGTGTGTAAAAACATTAAGAATTGTATTATTGTACTTACCGATTGCTTGGAGTTCATGGATTTTATCTCTGCTATGGTAAGCGATGTAGTTTCTCTGGGAGGCTTGTGCGGAAATGGAATCTGAGTAACCTCAATGGTGGTCTGCCTGAGACACTGTACATCAAATTCGTCTTTGTCCTTGAAGCCTAGTGTGAAATTAAGGAGTTTATTGTATTGTTAAAAAAAACTACATGCATACATATTAAGTATATATATATTCCTCTGATGAAATGTCAATTTTCAGTATCATTACTCCAGTCTTCAGTGTCACATTATCTGTCAGAAATTATTATAAAATGCTGATTTTAAGCAAAAAACTAATAATTGTCATTTGTCTATGTTGAAAACAGTTGTATATGTTTGTTCAAAAGAACAGCATTTATTTAAAATAGAATCTTTTCTAACATTATAAATGCAATTATCAATTTAACTCATGCTTGATAATGCAGTAGGGGTGCACAATTAATCAAATTTCTAATCACGATTACGGATGGTACAATTATGTAATTGTTCTAAGCCATGATTACAAAATAAAAATAAAATAAATAAAACTTAGGGCAATATTATTCTGCGTGCTTAGATATCATGTTATGCTGTTACAGGCGCAGTACACTGACTGGTTACAAATTAATCAATTATGTAAGGTGTAGGTTACTTACTGATTGACCCCTTCACGTTTTTCATCTTAATTGGAGTCTTGTTTTTTGCAGCAGACTCGAACGTGTTGTGTTTGTCCATAGCGAAAACCACAGTGTGGTGGTACTTCTCTCGAGAAACTTGCAATGTGGCATTGAAATACTTATTATTACCTATATCTAATACCTATTATTCTTTTTTGAGATTTTCATCGGAGATACGTTGTGTACATATCCCGATACAGAGTTGTCCTCTTGTTCTGCATTTGATTTGTCCATTTTACTTTATAGCTGTGGACTCGCGCTGCCTCGTGGTAATCTGTATTTTAATGAGTAGGCTAATGTCCGGTTTGTAAACCAATCATTTTCTTCTTCTTCTTCTTCTGGTGTTTAATGGCGGTTGGCAAACCATTTAACGGTGCATTACCGCCACTAACAGGACTGGAGTGTGGAACGAGAGATCAAGCAGGAAAAAAAAATAAAAAATTATATTTTTTTTTAATAATAATACTTATTAGACTCAGATTCTTTTAATTAATTCAGTTTCTTTAAGAAACCTAATTATATAACAAGATATCTGACCTGCTGTTTCCCCCAAGAGACCTGACAATGAGACGTCATGATGTTTTGCCTTCCGTAGTGACTGAAATAGGTGCTTCCTATTAATATTATATTTCCTACAATGAAGAAGAACATGTTCCACTGTTTCTGGTTGGTTACAATAAGTACATTTCCCAGTTGGGTGCTTACCTATTTTATACAATGAAAGGTTTAGACCTGTATGCCCTATTCTCAGACGAGTTATTAAACTTTCTTCCCTCCGTTTCCAGCCCACCATCCTCCCAGCACCAACCTGTCTCTGTACATTATATAAATGCCTTCCAGTTTCACTGTTATCCCAATACCCTTGCTAAACGGACTGTGCATACTTCCTGATAATTGACTTAGCTTCTTCTTTATTTAATGGGGTTTCTAAGTCTACGTGTTTAGTTTTGAGTGATCCTTTGGCCAGCATATCCACCTGCTCATTCCCCTCCACACCGACATGAGCAGGAACCCAAAGAAAGCATGTGGATAGCCCCTTTAGCTCCATCCTGTATAACATAATGAATATATCATTGATATTGGATCTAAATAATGTTTTGCCAGATTTAATACTCATAAGTGCAGACAAACTATCAGAAGCAATAACAGTATTATTTGTTTCCCTCTCTTCTATCCACTGCAGGGCCAATAATATTGCAATCAATTCTGTGGTATACAGACAAAATATTACAAATTACAAAATAATTCCTTACAGTGTGGAAGTCCCTTTATAGGTAGAGGTGCAAACTAATAAGAAAAAGAACTAACAGGGATTTTGTTTTTTTGCCTCAGGAAAAACAATGTGGAATGAATTCTCTCATGCAAGCAGCGCTTCACTTTTAGTTGTCTTCTACAAGGCCAAAAAAAAAACAGTCCACTGGGTGTCCTCTTGACAGATGCAGACCATTGATCTCTTTCATCTGCTTTTCTCCCTTCCCTTTTCTGCTTTCCTTAAGGATCCACCTGAATTGCATTCAGTCAAACTGTGAACTTTTGTTCATCATTTGTGTTTGTGCCTTTTGTGTCAGTGACTGAAAGAGAGGAGCCAAAAAAGGAAGAATGCAAAGGCAAGTCTGTGTGCCAGAAGGAGGTGGGTCAGGGTGGGGTCTCTTTGTAGAGGGGGTTGCAGTAGAAAGAGGGCCAGGGGGTCAAGAAGTAGTAGATGAGAGCAGGGGGAGGGATTGGTAGGCTCGGACAGGGCAGAGGAGGTCAAAGAGGACTGCCACAGAAATGACGTCAGAGACAAAGCTATAATCCCCTAGTCTTTTTTCCTCCATCCAAACTCTTGTCTGTGCAAAGGGCTAGCAGCGGGCTCATTTGTGGTTGACATAGTTGTTCGTGGTAAGCGAGACGGGAGGCAGTTTGCTGGGCAGGCTGATCAGAGGCCTGTGGAAGATGGCCTGCTCCTGGGCTTTGATCTTCTCTGCCTGCCTCCGAAACTTTCTGGCCCGCAGGATGGCGGGGACACCCCTCCGGAGCCGCTGGGCTGCGTTCTTCTGCCACACCTTGTATTTGGAATACTTCGTGGTCATGGGCTGCTTCCTTGGGACTTCCTATTGTGGCGTGCATAGAGCAACAGAGTAAAGAGGGAAAGGAGGGAGTGAGTTCATTAGCAGTGATAAGATACTGTATAAATGCGTGTCACAATGGGGACATGCCTTGTTTGTTTTGCCAAAACATTTGCTCATTGTTAGGCCAATGAAATGGAAATCTTGGAGCACTGAGCGTCATAACAGGCTCTGGCTGCCTCTGACTTGCCTTTGTTTTGGCTTCTTTGGGTGAGAAGAGCTGTCAACAGCTGCATACTTAAGCCTCTTTAGCATACTATCAAAGTGACGGGCAGTCACCTGGCTCATATACATGAGGATCCTTGTGACCCAAATTAAACAACATACACATTTGAATGATGTCATGTTTTGAAAGTTCTGAGGCAGTCTAGCTGGAGTGATAGTGGCAAAGCTGTGATGAATGCGCAAGTAGTCAGTCCTCTATGTGAATGGCTTGTTTTGGTCCTGCCACTTGAAGAGAGTGTTTATCCCCCTTCATTGAGCCCAGGCCTGCTCAATAGCCAGAGAACAGCTGGCCTCAGAGCAGCTTGTACCCATCAAGTATCCTTCCCACTCTAACAAGGAACATGTCCTGACTTAGTCCCTGGCACATACACTGTTTATGACTTGCTTTTGAATATTTTATTTAAGTTTTTGTTTTATATATTCATATAGGAAATAGCACACATCTAAACTGTTAACTGTCAGTTAAGCAAATACATGCTTTGATACATTTGAAACTGAAAATGGTCTCTTATTCAGTGACAGAATTAGGTTTACAACAAATATCAAAACACTATTTTTAGTATGTGTACTGTTCAATGACACTTAGAACACAGTGTTTTGTTAAGGACCAGCAGTCTGTTTATGGCAGTGAATATGACATTGCCACGGCCTTTTTTCCACGATCATCAGCACTATGTTTACATGCTCATGCACTAAAAATAACCCTGCACTGTCCCCAAGTCAGCTGCTAGACTCAGAATGTTCTCTTGCACATGTACAGTTCTATGTGAAGCATCTGTATAGTTTGTATTTTTTTTTATTTTAATTTTTATCTTTAGTCTGTATTGGTTTTATGCGCCTGTCCTGGGGTAAACGATGGACCAGAGTGGGCCGCCGGTCCAGGTTCTCAAAAAGAAATTTTAAGCTAGGAAGATTTGGAAATAGCCAAATGATTCCCTGTGTTGAATAGAGGCCCCTTGCACTGAAAGGGGTCTCATTTTCGGGCCTTTTGACTTGTTTTGAATGCTTTTGAATCTCGGAGTTTTTTTTTTTTCTAGTGTGTCTAGCCCTGGGAGAAAATATTCATATACATTTCTATTTCAAAGCTAGGAAAACTTGGATAGCCATTAGCCATTTTGTAGCTTTTAATGTATAAAAACAATCTGCCAAATCAGTTCTTCAATATGGGCCGTTTTGAGCATTTTTGGGCAAAAACATTTTTAGGGGACTCTGCACTCAAACCTGCCCGAGGACAAGCGCCTGTCCTCGTCTAAAAGATGGGCCAGAGTGGGCCTCCGGTCCTGGTTCTCAAAAAAAAAAAAATATATATATATATACACATATAAATATTAAAAGAGATGTCCATATCTCGGCCCTCTAAAGGGTCAGGGCCACCAAACCTGAATTTCTGTCTTAATCTGAAAGCCCTCTAACGGGGTGCAGAGTTTCAAAAAGATCAGATAAACTTTTTTTAGGTCCAAAAAAACAAAAAAGGGTTTTAGTTTTTTTGGGCCTAAAAAAAAGTTTCTCTGATCTACCTCAAACTCTGCACCCCGATTTTATATTATTTACCTATACATATTGTTTTCTATTTTCCAAGTACCTTTTGATCCGATGATGGGCTATCCCTCTGATTCCATATCTATATGGTATTCCATACCGTCATTATCTAATTACATTATACAATTTCAATTGAATTATTGTAGCTGATCTTTTGACCAGATGCTAAAAACACAGTCCAAGAACTCAGCCTTTAGATCTTTATTGGCTTTTCACAATAGTGCACTAATTACATCAGTGAATGAACAATATTCAATATTAAACTGTTACCATACAAAAAAGGCAAAAGGCACATCTAAAGAAGTTTACAGATTTCAGCACTTTCCCCTTTATTTCCAAGAAAAATCACTGCATAAAGAGGTTGAGTGAACATGGTATGGATTTTGTGGATCAGAGTCATACTTTAATCAATTCTGTAGAAGGCCAAAGTGCCTTTATCATGATCCAAGTATACGTTTTTAGTCAACAACTGCATTGTTGGAAGTTTCATAATTATTAGTCAGGGAACGGTCATACTGCTGTTCTGGACAGGACCGTTAATGACAAGACAACGACCAGAGGTGGGTAGTAACAAGTTACAGTAAGTTACACTTACTCAGTTACATTGGGCTACGCTTGATAAGTTACTTTTTTTATCATTTATTTGACACATTCCACGCTTTATATTTGCTTCTAGTAGAATTACTACATAACTGTGTTTTACCAATCAGACGTTGTCAGGCAGTCACATGACCACCAGTGCAGTTAAACACGGCTTTACGCACATTTGTTTACATTTGTGAGAAACAGACTTAAGCTGCGTGGCTCATTTGCATAAATCCACAACAACATTCACTAGTCTTTAATACCAATAAAAAAATGGTAAGGACGTAACTTTGGTGGATTATTTGGCCAGACCGTGACCAGACCAGGACCAGGTCAGGACTATGGGGGGATTACATGTTGGAGATGTTGCTGTTGGTGAGTCTTTAATGCAGGCTATTGAAAAGGCTACATGCACACACTTGCTTAAAAAATGTAATCTACAGATGGTACTAATGCTGACATATGATATCAATATCAATGCTACCTTTGCTTTGAACAACATGTCTAATTTTAAATAAACTGTTTTAACTGAACATTGATAGCCCTGACTTGGAATGCAGTTGGTTCAATATAAAAATGAAACAAAACAAGTTCGGTAAGTTGTAAACTACTTGATGCTGTATCTTAGCTTGCTACATTTCTGAGGCTACTGTCTCCAGTGTTGAAAGTGAAAAGGACAAACAGCACTAAACTCATTTCGCTCACACACAGGTGTTAGTGTTTTATATTAAGAAGCACTCTTCTAACTTTTCTATATGTTATTAGCACACTTTGCACTACACTGCACCTAGATTAGGACACTAAATACCTCATCTGTTGAAACCAGTTAGAACCAGTTGGTCACCGCTGGCTGGACACATAGTGGAAAAGAACTGATAATGTGGAAGGAAGTGCCCACACCTGAAGGTATCGAGTTGACCAGAGACACAACTTGTTGGCTAACCTTGTGTTAACTTTGTTTTGTGTACCAGCGCTGTACTTGTACCTTTTTCTGAGTGGAATTAAACTTCATCAAATCTTACATTGTTTTTATAGTTTTATTCTCATAGTCATAGTTCCAACACTTGTACCAGAAGAGCCGGGATAAAGTCTTTTCAGAGAAACACAGGGCTACTTAAGGAATCAGTTTCAAAAGTTTTATGTTGTGGAAAAAAAACAATAACAGTTCCAAAGTACTTGAGTACTGTTTTAACCAAATACGTTTTAACTCTTACTTGAGTAATGTTTTGGAGGACTACTTATTACTTCTACTTGAGTAAAAATTATTTTGATGTACTACTCTTACTTGAGTACAATTTAAGGCTACACTACCCACCTCTGCCAACGACTCAAGGTAAAACATCAGGTTACAGACAAAGGTCAATGTACAAAAGATCCTCCACTGAGATGGCTGGTGAACAGTGCTCAGTGGAGGTGGGTGATTTAAATAATTACCTTAGTCATTGTTCACCAGCCATCCTCGACATCTCTCACAACAATAGCTCTTTAGATGAACATCTCAGTTACATTTTAGAAGTGTGATCTCAAACTGGTAACAAAGCGATAACTTCGCCAACATTTGTGCTTTGTTGTCATTTTGATTTTTGCGTTCCAAAGAGGTGCACAGTGGAGGAGCAGTTGTCCCTCATCTGAAAGGTTGGTGGTTTGATTCCTGCTCTCCCCACAGTTTATGCTGTTGTGTCCTTGGGCAAGACACTGAAAAAAAAAAAAATAGTTAAAGGTTAGCAGGGTTGGTGGCGCAATGGATAACGTGTCTGACTACCAAACCAGAAAATTCGTGTTGACTCCTGGCTCTACGTCAAGTATCGGCTCTTATGCAATTCTCATATTCTGTGAATCGATTACTTAGGATTGAGTCCCTTGGGAGAAAAAGCGCAATATAAATCTCTCTGGCTAAATATTGATGACTTATCTCCATTCTCTTTTCCACTTCCTCTTGGCTAGAAGAAAATTTGAAAGCAAAGGTATCTGGACTAGGTTATCAAGGTGAAGATATTTGGTCTCTTATATCAAGACACTTTTTCAATTCACCTGGTAAGAGAGCTGAGCTTATTTCTCTAGAGGAAGGTTTAATCAGAAACTCACTCTAATTGGACCTATGACTTGCAATGACTTCCTTCCTTGCATGATATTTCGTCGGAGAGGTGCAGGCTGAGCTCAAGTGGAAAAAGGATAAGTTACATGTATCACTGGGTATATTGAGTGACAGTCTTAATGTCTGTATGCGGACAACCTGCAGATTTACCCGCCAGTTGTTCCTGCTTGTCCTGACAGACTTGACTTCATCGATAGATAATTAGATGACATCAAATTGTGGCTTTCTCAGAGTTTGAATAAAGAAAAAAAATGAATGTATGTATTTAGCACGTCCAACTTGTCCAGTGTTTCAGCTCCTTGTCCTGTTGTTTTGGCCCCTCCTTTAACCATGTTGTCAAAAAATGTAGGGTGAAAATAGGCAGCAGTCTTAAATTGAATAGATTCTGTGGTCAGGACAAGCTTTTTTCAGCTTCACCTATCAAAGGCTAAACTCTTCCTGAGTCGTGCTGACCTGGAGAAAGCTATCCATGCTTTTTTTTAGCTACCACATTAATTACTGAAATGCGCTTTATGTAGGAGCAGGAAACTGGTCTTCTTTGTTTACAGCTTGTGCTATCATACGGTGAGTATCCCTCTTGTCACAATGGAGACCCCCGACATAATTTGGTGAAGTTGCTCATAAGCTCCTTCCTTTTATACGAGCACATTCCTTAGACATTTAATGATATTTAAAGATTTTACGATTTTGTCAAGGTCTCAGTCAGTGGACCATAGCTCAGTGGTTTACCTGGATGCTTTGTGGCATTTGCGTAGTACTGGTGTGATCAAAACCTTCAGCAATCGGTTCGGTATCGGTTTCGTATACATATATAAGTGCTTTTTAATTGATATTCAGCTACAGTAGATTGTGTATTACATACAACTTTTTTCAGTTTCTGTAGTGTAGTGGTCATCACGTTTGCCTCACACGCAAAAGGTCCCTGGTTCGAGACCAGGCAGAAACAGTTTGTCCCTGTGTAATGCAAATTTTCTCATTAGGAGCAATTGAGTGGAAGACCCAATTGCACTAGAGAACCAATCTCAAATTTAGAGATCCCACTACCTTCCGTCTCCGTATGTGAGCGGTCCTACTTTACATTTATTTGTGTAGCGACATATTGAAAGGTGATCACTCTGGAGCAGTGGGAAAAAATTGTCAGCCTCCATTAGAGTTCTTTCAATCAAGGCCTCTTTTCAATTATAGACTGACATAGGCCTTTGAAAGATTTCTGAGTGGAGATGCAAAATCCTTCAGGAGAGTACTGATCTCAAATTTCATTATCCCACAACCTTTTCGTCTCCGTACGGGAGCTATTCCACTTGACATTTATTCGGGTACTCAGTTTGTGGAGTTTGTATTATTACTATGAATCTTACACTCATTTTAATATTACATTGTGGTAAAGTGAAGGGATTGTGTTTCAAGCCCACCCATGGATGTGTGTGTCTTAGGGGCCTACAAACATGAATGCTGCTCTTTTGAGTGAACTGGTGGTGAATCATCTGCCTTATGTGGGTGGTGATGGAGGTCCGGACATCTGTAAAATTGGGAGTACCTGCCAGGCCCATCCTTGCCCATGCCTCCTGGAAGTAGGGGTTAAGGTTCTTGCAGGAGCTGGTCAATGAGGAAGAAAAAGTGGGACGTTTTCCCTCCTCAACTCCAGAAACGTCCTCATCAAGCCTTACTCCTCCTTCGTCAAATGCATCTGGGCCGTCTCGAAAGCCTGGCTGTGACAATATCTGTGGAAACAGAGACAGGCAAGCATTGTCAGAAAGAAGAGAGAGATAAATGTACTCATGCTGACACTACAAATACTGAAGACAACTGATTCTCTTATTACACCAGATTCATGGAGTTGCTGAAGATGTTTAGGTACAGCCTCAAAGTAGGCATATATTAAAAGGGGATCTGGCAAAGCAAAAAAGAAGACTGAGTAGTCTCCCATTGTGGGTCGTGGGGTCAATAATGTGCATTGGTGGTTCAGTGGTAGAATTCTCGCCTGCCACGCGGGAGGCCCGGGTTCGATTCGGCTAATGCAGGTGTACTCTTATGGTAATGATGGGTCTAGTGCCCTGTTTCTAACAAGGTGGTAAGTCAGTCACATTGCCAGACTCAGGTTGGCTACAGCTAAAACTCTGCAGTATAATAATAATAAATTTAATTCTCATTTAATTGGTTGTAAAGGCTTACAAAGGCAACCGCGGATTGTTCTCCACATTAGCCGTTTGGTGATGCATATATGGGTTAGAAAAAAATGGATTTTAACAAACCCACTCTCTGTGTTTTTAGCATTCAATTTTGATTAATTTTTTTTGTTGATTAAACACTTTTAACTGTAGTAAGCACACTCAACTCTTCCCGCAGGCCTTCGGGACCCTGAGGTGGCTTCGTCAACCTTCATGGCTTTTCCGAACAGGCAGTGGTGTTCTACCACCCGCTTGGTGCCCTGTTTCTTCCAAGGTGGCTGCAGTCTCATTGCCTGACTCAGGGTTGGCTATAGCTTAAACTGCGCAGGAGATTTGGTTCTTATTGAATTTTAAAACCCCTTTCAAAATGTAGCTCAGAGAGGCCCAAGGAACCAATGTGCAAAATTTGGACTCTGTCGGACCAAAACAGATCAATATGCTTGTGAGTGTGCAAAACTGCTTCAAGCATTTGGTGGGAGGTTTCAGGACATGAAAAGTGAACAAAAAGAACTAAAGATATTTTCTACATCATTTAATGTGGAAACATCTGATGTGCCTGATAACCTACAACACAAAATAATTGAGCTGCAAAGCAATGACGAGCTCAAAGCTCAGTACAACAACCTCCTTTTGCTCAAGTTCTATAAACTGGATATACATTCTGAGGATTTTCACGTTCTGAGAAGACATGCACAGAAGTTTGCATCTCTGTTTGGGACAAACTACTGCTGTGAGCAGTTCTTTTCAAAACTGACTCTTGAAAAAATCGATTCAGTTCCAAACTAACTGACACAAACTTGGAAAAGTAGCATCATCGTCACTGCCATCTTACGCCATCTTACGCCATCAGACGCCTGACCAACGAGAAGCAGTAGGTAAGTTTATGTTCACTATTTTAGTATATTGTAATTTAGTCTGGGCTTTAAGGGGACTGTAGACTCAGGTCCACCGGGTTGGCTCTTCTGTGCTGATACATCCTCTTGTGAAGGTGTTGTTTTGTTTCTCTGACATAAGTGCCACTACACTCGTTGCTACACTCAACTGCAAAAACAAATTATTCTGTTTGTGAGAGGGGAGCTTGTTTTTAGGGCAAACCAGGTTTTGTATTCGGCCCCCTTGAACTTAGCGACCTTTTGCCACATTTCAGGCTTCAAACATAAAGATATGAAACTGTAATTTTTTGTGAACAATCAACAACAAGCGGGACACAATCATGAAGTGGAACAAAATTTATTGGATATTTCAAACTTTTTACAAATAAAAACTGAAAAATTGGGCGTGCATAATTATTCAGCTTTATTTTTATTGTTATCTAAGGTGTGCATTTTTATGAAGGTGCACTAACATATTGTGTTTTGCTACTGTATTATCATGTTTGTGATACTTTGGGGAGTAAGAGTCACATAATTACTTGGATAAGGTTGTGGAAGTGGTTTGACAATGCTGATTGTATTTATCCTTTTGAGTGTGGACTGGAAAGGTACATACAGAATACAGGCTGAATTCATGTTTCATGTCATTGTATCATTAGATGAGACTGCCTTCAAACGTCATGGCCTTTTTTAACACCTCCTCTGAAGGACTTTTTCTAACCCTAACCCTAACCCTAACGAGCAGATTATCCACGATGCACCTGTGTCTCCCACACCATGACTGAGGAAGTACTGCCTGCAGAGGCCTATATATCTGAAACAGAGTCATGAGTCAGTTGTGTTAGTTCGCTAACACATATACTAAAATTGGAACGATACAGAGAAGATTAGCATGGCCGCTGCGCAAGGATGACACGCAAATTTGTGAAGCATTCCTCATTTTCAAACAATATATTATAGTTACCTGATGTAACTACAGTTCTCTGAGTGTGTGCGTAGCCCACCTACGGGCTTCTAGAGAGTACTGATCTCAAATTTCATTATCCCACAACCTTTCGTCTCCGTGCAGAGCTATTCCACTTGACATTTATTCGGGTACTCAGTTTGTGGAGTTTGTATTATTACTATGAATCTTACACTCATTTTAATATTACATTGTGGTAAAGTGAAGGGATTGTGTTTCAAGCCCACCCATGGATGTGTGTGTCTTAGGGGCCTACAAACATGAATGCTGCTCTTTTGAGTGAACTGGTGGTGAATCATCTGCCTTATGTGGGTGGTGATGGAGGTCCGGACATCTGTAAAATTGGGAGTACCTGCCAGGCCCATCCTTGCCCATGCCTCCTGGAAGTAGGGGTTAAGGTTCTTGCAGGAGCTGGTCAATGAGGGGAAGAAAAAGTGGGACGTTTTTCCCTCCCTCAACTCCAGAAACGTCCTCATCAAGCCTTACTCCTCCTTCGTCAAATGCATCTGGGCCGTCTCGAAAGCCTGGCTGTGACAATATCTGTGGAAACAGAGACAGGCAAGCATTGTCAGAAAGAAGAGAGAGATAAATGTACTCATGCTGATGCTGATTTACAAACAAAGTTTACTAATTTGTGGTAATTTTACTACCACCTACCAGGGCCTGTGTGTGAGACAAACGTAATGACCACTACACTACAAATACTGAAGACAACTGATTCTCTTATTACACCAGATTCATGGAGTTGCTGAAGATGTTTAGGTACAGCCTCAAAGTAGGCATAGATTAAAAGGGGATCTGGCAAAGCAAAAAAGAAGACTAAGTAGTCTCCCATTGTGGGTCGTGGGGTCAATAATGTGCATTGGTGGTTCAGTGGTAGAATTCTCGCCTGCCACGCAGGAGGCCCGGGTTCGATTCGGCTAATGCAGGTGTACTCTTATGGTAATGATGGGTCTAGTGCCCTGTTTCTAACAAGGTGGTAAGTCAGTCACATTGCCAGACTCAGGTTGGCTACAGCTAAAACTCTGCAGTATAATAATAATAAATTTGATTCTCATTTAATTGGTTGTAAAGGCTTACAAAGGCAACACGCGATTGTTCTCCACATTAGCCGTTTGGTGATGCATATATGGGTTAGAAAAAAATGGATTTTAACAAACCCACTCTCTGTGTTTTTAGCATTCAATTTTGATTAATTTTTTTTGTTGATTAAACACTTTTAACTGTAGTAAGCACACTCAACTCTTCCCGCAGGCCTTGGGACCCTGAGGTGGCCGTCAACCTTCATGGCTTTTCCGAACAGGCAGTGGTGTTCTACCACCACCGCTTGGTGCCCTGTTTCTTCCAAGGTGGCTGCAGTCTCATTGCCTGACTCAGGGTTGGCTATAGCTTAAACTGCGCAGGAGATTTGGTTCTTATTGAATTTTAAAACCCCTTTCAAAATGTAGCTCAGAGAGGCCCAAGGAACCAATGTGCAAAATTTGGACTCTGTCGGACCAAAACAGATCAATATGCTTGTGAGTGTGCAAAACTGCTTCAAGCATTTGGTGGGAGGTTTCAGGACATGAAAAGTGAACAAAAGAACTAAAGATATTTTCTACATCATTTAATGTGGAAACATCTGATGTGCCTGATAACCTACAACACAAAATAATTGAGCTGCAAAGCAATGACGAGCTCAAAGCTCAGTACAACAACCTCCTTTTGCTCAAGTTCTATAAACTGGATATACATTCTGAGGATTTTCACGTTCTGAGAAGACATGCACAGAAGTTTGCATCTCTGTTTGGGACAAACTACTGCTGTGAGCAGTTCTTTTCAAAACTGACTCTTGAAAAAAAATCGATTCAGTTCCAAACTAACTGACACAAACTTGGAAAAGTAGCATCATCGTCACTGCCATCTTACGCCATCTTACGCCATCAGACGCCTGACCAACGAGAAGCAGTAGGTAAGTTTATGTTCACTATTTTAGTATATTGTAATTTAGTCTGGGCTTTAAGGGGGACTGTAGACTCAGGTCCACCGGGGTTGGCTCTTCTGTGCTGATACATCCTCTTGTGAAGGTGTTGTTTTGTTTCTCTGACATAAGTGCCACTACACTCGTTGCTACACTCAACTGCAAAAAACAAATTATTCTGTTTGTGAGAGGAGCTTGTTTTTAGGGCAAACCAGGTTTTGTATTCGGCCCCTTGAACTTAGCGACCTTTGCCACATTTCAGGCTTCAAACATAAAGATATGAAACTGTAATTTTTTGTGAACAATCAACAACAAGCGGGACACAATCATGAAGTGGAACAAAATTTATTGGATATTTCAAACTTTTTTTACAAATAAAAAACTGAAAAATTAGGCGTGCATAATTATTCAGCTTTATTTTTATTGTTATCTAAGGTGTGCATTTTTATGAAGGTGCACTAACATATTGTGTTTTGCTACTGTATTATCATGTTTGTGATACTTTGGGGAGTAAGAGTCACATAATTACTTGGATAAGGTTGTGGAAGTGGTTTGACAATGCTGATTGTATTTATCCTTTTGAGTGTGGACTGGAAAGGTACATACAGAATACAGGCTGAATTCATGTTTCATGTCATTGTATCATTAGATGAGACTGCCTTCAAACGTCATGGCCTTTTTTAACACCTCCTCTGAAGGACTTTTTCTAACCCTAACCCTAACCCTAACGAGCAGATTATCCACGATGCACCTGTGTCTCCCACACCATGACTGAGGAAGTACTGCCTGCAGAGGCCTATATATCTGAAACAGAGTCATGAGTCAGTTGTGTTAGTTCGCTAACACATATACTAAAATTGGAACGATACAGAGAAGATTAGCATGGCCGCTGCGCAAGGATGACACGCAAATTTGTGAAGCATTCCTCATTTTCAAACAATATATTATAGTTACCTGATGTAACTACAGTTCTACGAGTGTGTGCGTAGCCCACCTACGGGCTTCGCTTCTAGAGAGTACTGATCTCAAATTTCATTATCCCACAACCTTTCGTCTCCGTACGGGAGCTATTCCACTTGACATTTATTCGGGTACTCAGTTTGTGGAGTTTGTATTATTACTATGAATCTTACACTCATTTTAATATTACATTGTGGTAAAGTGAAGGGATTGTGTTTCAAGCCCACCCATGGATGTGTGTGTCTTAGGGGCCTACAAACATGAATGCTGCTCTTTTGAGTGAACTGGTGGTGAATCATCTGCCTTATGTGGGTGGTGATGGAGGTCCGGACATCTGTAAAATTGGGAGTACCTGCCAGGCCCATCCTTGCCCATGCCTCCTGGAAGTAGGGGTTAAGGTTCTTGCAGGAGCTGGTCAATGAGGGGAAGAAAAAGTGGGACGTTTTCCCTCCTCAACTCCAGAAACGTCCTCATCAAGCCTTACTCCTCCTTCGTCAAATGCATCTGGGCCGTCTCGAAAGCCTGGCTGTGACAATATCTGTGGAAACAGAGACAGGCAAGCATTGTCAGAAAGAAGAGAGAGATAAATGTACTCATGCTGATGCTGATTTACAAACAAAGTTTACTAATTTGTGGTAATTTTACTACCACCTACCAGGGCCTGTGTGTGAGACAAACGTAATGACCACTACACTACAAATACTGAAGACAACTGATTCTCTTATTACACCAGATTCATGGAGTTGCTGAAGATGTTTAGGTACAGCCTCAAAGTAGGCATAGATTAAAAGGGATCTGGCAAAGCAAAAAGAAGACTGAGTAGTCTCCCATTGTGGGTCGTGGGGTCAATAATGTGCATTGGTGGTTCAGTGGTAGAATTCTCGCCTGCCACGCGGGAGGCCCGGGTTCGATTCCCGGCTAATGCAGGTGTACTCTTATGGTAATGATGGGTCTAGTGCCCTGTTTCTAACAAGGTGGTAAGTCAGTCACATTGCCAGACTCAGGTTGGCTACAGCTAAAACTCTGCAGTATAATAATAATAAATTTGATTCTCATTTAATTGGTTGTAAAGGCTTACAAAGGCAACCGCGGATTGTTCTCCACATTAGCCGTTTGGTGATGCATATATGGGTTAGAAAAAAATGGATTTTAACAAACCCACTCTCTGTGTTTTTAGCATTCAATTTTGATTAATTTTTTTTGTTGATTAAACACTTTTAACTGTAGTAAGCACACTCAACTCTTCCCGCAGGCCTTCGGGACCCTGAGGTGGCTTCGTCAACCTTCATGGCTTTCCCGAACAGGCAGTGGTGTTCTACCACCCGCTTGGTGCCCTGTTTCTTCCAAGGTGGCTGCAGTCTCATTGCCTGACTCAGGGTTGGCTATAGCTTAAACTGCGCAGGAGATTTGGTTCTTATTGAATTTTAAAACCCCTTTCAAAATGTAGCTCAGAGAGGCCCAAGGAACCAATGTGCAAAATTTGGACTCTGTCGGACCAAAACAGATCAATATGCTTGTGAGTGTGCAAAACTGCTTCAAGCATTTGGTGGGAGGTTTCAGGACATGAAAAGTGAACAAAAGAACTAAAGATATTTTCTACATCATTTAATGTGGAAACATCTGATGTGCCTGATAACCTACAACACAAAATAATTGAGCTGCAAAGCAATGGCAGCTCAAAGCTCAGTACAACAACCTCCTTTGCTCAAGTTCTATAAACTGGATATACATTCTGAGGATTTTCACGTTCTGAGAAGACATGCACAGAAGTTTGCATCTCTGTTTGGGACAAACTACTGCTGTGAGCAGTTCTTTTCAAAACTGACTCTTGAAAAAATCGATTCAGTTCCAAACTAACTGACACAAACTTGGAAAAGTAGCATCATCGTCACTGCCATCTTACGCCATCTTACGCCATCAGACGCCTGACCAACGAGAAGCAGTAGGTAAGTTTATGTTCACTATTTTAGTATATTGTAATTTAGTCTGGGCTTTAAGGGGACTGTAGACTCAGGTCCACCGGGTTGGCTCTTCTGTGCTGATACATCCTCTTGTGAAGGTGTTGTTTTGTTTCTCTGACATAAGTGCCACTACACTCGTTGCTACACTCAACTGCAAAAACAAATTATTCTGTTTGTGAGAGGAGCTTGTTTTTAGGGCAAACCAGGTTTTGTATTCGGCCCCCTTGAACTTAGCGACCTTTTGCCACATTTCAGGCTTCAAACATAAAGATATGAAACTGTAATTTTTTGTGAACAATCAACAACAAGCGGGACACAATCATGAAGTGGAACAAAATTTATTGGATATTTCAAACTTTTTTACAAATAAAAACTGAAAAATTGGGCGTGCATAATTATTCAGCTTTATTTTGTTATCTAAGGTGTGCATTTTTTTATGAAGGTGCACTAACATATTGTGTTTTGCTACTGTATTATCATGTTTGTGATACTTTGGGGAGTAAGAGTCACATAATTACTTGGATAAGGTTGTGGAAGTGGTTTGACAATGCTGATTGTATTTATCCTTTTGAGTGTGGACTGGAAAGGTACATACAGAATACAGGCTGAATTCATGTTTCATGTCATTGTATCATTAGATGAGACTGCCTTCAAACGTCATGGCCTTTTTTAACACCTCCTCTGAAGGACTTTTTCTAACCCTAACCCTAACCCTAACGAGCAGATTATCCACGATGCACCTGTGTCTCCCACACCATGACTGAGGAAGTACTGCCTGCAGAGGCCTATATATCTGAAACAGAGTCATGAGTCAGTTGTGTTAGTTCGCTAACACATATACTAAAATTGGAACGATACAGAGAAGATTAGCATGGCCCCTGCGCAAGGATGACACGCAAATTCGTGAAGCGTTCCTCATTTTCAAACAATATATTATAGTTACCTGATGTAACTACAGTTCTCTGAGTGTGTGCGTAGCCCACCTACGGGCTTCGCTAGTGGTTACCTCTCCTGGCGCGAGCCAGACTTCTGAGAAAGATCAAAGCATTCACGCGCCAATCATGCCAGTGTACTGGCACAGCCTCAGGGGCTATATAAACCCCCTTGCCCAACGCTCTCCCTTCTTCGAACCAGCTCAAAAGAGGGAAGAAGTCCAGCTGGGCCTGAGAGTAGGTGGGCTACGCACACTCGTAGAACTGTAGTTACATCAGGTAACTAACTATAATTTCTGCCGTGTGTGCTCCGCCCACCTACGGGCTTAGCTAGTGGTTACCTACCAAGGCGAAGGCCGTGGGGATAAATGTACTCCCAGCTGGACCGGTTCACAGCGATTGGCGCGGGAACAAACAACGTCAGAACAACGCCCGGCCCGCCTCTCCCAAGAGCAGCGCGCCCCACTACAGGTCACGGCGTCAAACTGCCTCTCCCGAGCATCTGTCGCTGTCCTATGTGAGCCTAATCAAGCTGTGCCCAGGACCGCCTCTCCCAAGAGCATCCTGGCACCCTGTTCAAACTTCCAACTTCAGTGTCCGTGGTCGGGGGATGGGCCGCCTCTCCCAAGAGCATCCATCCTGCCCGCCGAGCCCGTGACCGCTTCTCCCAAGAGCACACGGGCCCTCACACGGCTGCACAGACAAATACATCCAAAAAGGAAGCGCCAAGCTGTGGTATAAGTGTTCTCAGCCGCAATAACAGTAACACCTGCAGTGTGCGCCAGCCTAGGTGACGAGGTTCTGGCCTCTATTCAACACTGAATGAGTGACAGAGCTCGCAGACACGTCCATGAGATAGGACCGCACAAACGTGGACACAGAGGACCAAGATGCCGCCAAGCATATATCTTCCGCAGAGACACCTCTACACAGGGCCACCGATGTGGCAACCCCTCGGGTAGAGTGTGCCCTGATCAAGGCTGGGGGAGGGCGGCCTTGAGCCACGTGGGCCGCTCCAATACCCCACAGATCCAGTGTGCTGGCGTTGGGCCGACAACGGTGACCACGCCCCTTGGCGCGAAGCACACAAATAACTGGTCTGATGTCCGAAAGCCCGCTGTGCGCTCCACATAGCAGCGCAAAGCCCTGACCGGACACAGCATGAGTAACGCGCATCTGCTGTCGTCCCGGCTGGGGTGAACATCTCAGTTACATTTTAGAAGTGTGATCTCAAACTGGTAACAAAACGATAACTCGCCAACATTTGTGCTTTGTTGTCATTTTGATGTTGCGTTCCAAAAGAGGTGCACAGTGGAGGAGCAGTTGTCCCTCATCTGAAAGGTTGGTGGTTTGATTCCTGCTCCCCACAGTTTATGCTGTTGTGTCCTTGGGCAAGACACTGAAAAAAAAAAAAAAAAAAATGAGAGGTTAGCAGGGTTGGTGGCGCAATGGATAACGTGTCTGACTACAAACCAGAAAATTCCATGTTTGACTCCTGGCTACGTCAAAGTATCGCTCTTATGCAATTCTCATATTCTGTGAATGACGATTACTTAGGATTGAGTCCCTTGGGAGAAAAAGCGCAATATAAATCTCTCTGGCTAAATATTGATGACTTATCTCCATTCTCTTTTCCACTTCCTCTTGGCTTGAAGAAAATTTGAAAGCAAAGGTATCTGGACTAGGTTATCAAGGGGAAGATATTTGGTCTCTTATATCAAGACACTTTTTCAATTCACCTGGTAAGAGAGCTGAGCTTATTTCTCTAGAGGAAGGTTTAATCAGAAACTCACTCTAATTGGACCTATGACTTGCAATGACTTCCTTCCTTGCATGATATTTCGTCGGAGAGGTGCAGGCTGAGCTCAAGTGGAAAAAGGATAAGTTACATGTATCACTGGGTATATTGAGTGACAGTCTTAATGTCTGTATGCGGACGACCTGCAGATTTACCGCCAGTTGTTCCTGCTTGTCCTGACAGACTTGACTTCATCGATAGATAATTAGATGACATCAAATTGTGGCTTTCTCAGAGTTTGAATAAAGAAAAAATGAATGTATGTATTTAGCATCCAACTTGCCCAGTGTTTCAGCTCCTTGTCCTGTTGTTTTGGCGCCTCCTTTAACCATGTTGTCAAAAAATGTAGGGTGAAAATAGGCAGCAGTCTTAAATTGAATAGATTCTGTGGTCAGGACAAGCTTTTTTCAGCTTCACCTATCAAAGGCTAAACTCTTCCTGAGTCGTGCTGACCTGGAGAAAGCTATCCATGCTTTTTTTTAGCTACCACATTAATTACTGAAATGCGCTTTATGTAGGAGCAGGAAACTGGTCTTCTTTGTTTACAGCTTGTGCTATCATACGGTGAGTATCCCCTCTTGTCACAATGGAGACCCCCGACATAATTTGGTGAAGTTGCTCATAAGCTCCTTCCTTTTATACGAGCACATTCCTTAGACATTTAATGATATTTAAAGATTTTACGATTTTGTCAAGGTCTCAGTCAGTGGACCATAGCTCAGTGGTTTACCTGGATGCTTTGTGGCATTTGCGTAGTACTGGTGTGATCAAAACCTTCAGCAATCGGTTCGGTATCGGTTTCGTATACATATATAAGTGCTTTTTAATTGATATTCAGCTACAGTAGATTGTGTATTACATACAACTTTTTTCAGTTTCTGTAGTGTAGTGGTCATCACGTTTGCCTCACACGCAAAAGGTCCCTGGTTCGAGACCAGGCAGAAACAGTTTGTCCCTGTGTAATGCAAATTTTCTCATTAGGAGCAATTGAGTGGAAGACCCAATTGCACTAGAGAACCAATCTCAAATTTAGAGATCCCACTACCTTCCGTCTCCGTATGTGAGCGGTCCTACTTTACATTTATTTGTGTAGCGACATATTGAAAGGTGATCACTCTGGAGCAGTGGGAAAAAATTGTCAGCCTCCATTAGAGTTCTTTCAATCAAGGCCTCTTTTTAATTATAGACTGACATAGGCCTTTGAAAGATTTCTGAGTGGAGATACAAAATCCTTCAGGAGCTTCTAGAGAGTACTGATCTTAAATTTCATTATCCCACAACCTTTCGTCTCCGTACGGGAGCTATTCCACTTGACATTTATTCGTACTCAGTTTGTGGAGTTTGTATTATTACTATGAATCTTACACTCATTTTAATATTACATTGTGGTAAAGTGAAGGGATTGTGTTTCAAGCCCACCCATGGATGTGTGTGTCTTAGGGGCCTACAAACATGAATGCTGCTCTTTTGAGTGAACTGGTGGTGAATCATCTGCCTTATGTGGGTGGTGATGGAGGTCCGGACATCTGTAAAATTGGGAGTACCTGCCAGGCCCATCCTTGCCCATGCCTCCTGGAAGTAGGGGTTAAGGTTCTTGCAGGAGCTGGTCAATGAGGGGAAGAAAAAGTGGGACGTTTTCCCTCCTCAACTCCAGAAACGTCCTCATCAAGCCTTACTCCTCCTTCGTCAAATGCATCTGGGCCGTCTCGAAAGCCTGGCTGTGACAATATCTGTGGAAACAGAGACAGGCAAGCATTGTCAGAAAGAAGAGAGAGATAAATGTACTCATGCTGATGCTGATTTACAAACAAAGTTTACTAATTTGTGGTAATTTTACTACCACCTACCAGGGCCTGTGTGTGAGACAAACGTAATGACCACTACACTACAAATACTGAAGACAACTGATTCTCTTATTACACCAGATTCATGGAGTTGCTGAAGATGTTTAGGTACAGCCTATGATGTTGTACTCGATGTACTCGCGCCGCCATCTTGGATCTTTTTTTTGGTAATCTAAACAATGCTTGTTTTATTTCATCGGCTATTACAGCTTAAGCGCCAGCAGGAAAACTTTCAGCATAACCACCAACCACCTACAGATAAACAAGTTTCTAATACTTTCTCGCAATCTGTCGATATCATAAAGGACGGGTCAACAAATTATTGTTATACATTTGCATGATATTTCGCCGGAGAGGTGCAGGCCGAGCTCAAGTGGAAAAGGAATAAGTTTAATGTATCACCGGGTATATTGAGTCTTAATGTCTGTTTGCGGACGACCTGCAGATTTACTCGCCGGTTGTTGCTGCTTGTCCTGACAGACTTGTATTCATCGATAGTTAATTAGATGACATCAAATTGTGGCTTTCTCAGAGTTTGAATGAAAAAATAATAATGTATGTATTTAGCACGTCCAACCTGCCCAGTGTTTCAGCTCCTAGTCCTGTTGTTTTGACCCCCTACTTTAACCATGTTGTCAAATAATTGGGGTGAAACTAGGAAGCAGTCTTAAATTAAATAGATTCTGTGGTCAGGACAAGCTTTTTTCAGCTTCACATATCAAAGGCTAAACTCTTCTTGAGTCGCGCTGACCTAGAGAGTGCTATCCATGCTTTTTTTATTTACCGCATTTCCACTGGTCTTCTTTGTTTACAGCTTGTGCTATCATACGATGAGTATCCCCGCCTGTCACGATGAAGACCCCGACGAATTTGGGGCTGCTTCCTTTTATAGAAGCTGCGTTCGCTGTTACCCAAAAGGATGGTGGTTCAAGTCCACCGAGGGACGTGTGTGTTAGGAGCCTACAAACATAAATATTCCTCAAGTATCGTGCAAGTATCTGTAAGATAAATTGGTAAAAAAAATAAACAGCCTGGAGTGTCATTAGCTCTCCTTCAGTAGGCCCATTCCTGGTTGTAACAACATTTTCAATCTCGAAGCAGAAAGCGCCACTTATGCACTTTTCTGCTCCTATTTCTCAAGCTAACGGCTAAAACTAGTGCAATTGGGCCTTTCAATCAATTTCTCATTATGAGAAAATTTGCTTTTCACAGGGACAAACTGTTTCTGCCTGGTCTCGAACCAGGGACCTTTTGCGTGTAAGGCAAACGTGATG